>CAJUYH010002216.1:0-41458 GCA_910591685.1 Galerucella tenella | reverse complement strand
TTTTTTTTGGTATTTTAGATTTTAGTGAAACAAGAATGCACAAGAAAAACTGGTATAGCCATATTACCTGAAGAAGAACTATTACGAGGAAGATTTGAAATCATGCATCAACAATTGAACAATCCTAAGCAATTTAAGGTAATATACTGTATTGATCATAATACACAACATAAAGTTTCAATTTCTCGTTTAAGGGGCCATCCATAAAGTACGTCACACGTTAATGGGGAGGGAGGGTATCACCGAAGTGTGACAAGGGTCATGAGGGGGTCAATAGTTTTGTGACGTCACATGTTAAAATTAGAAATACTAAAATGCAAAATATAATTAATCGTTTATTGTTTTTTAACTAGTCGTTTGTTTTTTCGGTTTTATGAAATGTTGGACTTCATGTTGATTTTATTAGATTATTATGTAATACAAATAAGTGAAAAATGTGACAACCTTTGACAAGGACGGGAGGAGGGGTTCAAAAGTCCTAAAATTCGTGTGACGTACTTTATGGATGGCCCCTTTGTAACTCTATTAATCCATCATCAAGATGTCCAATCTTTGCAGATTATAGGTAATGCCAATACTTGTCTCATTTTACAATCTGTTGTCAGTACTGGCCAATCTTATTATCTTGTTCTACTCTCCACTATCTTTGTGTGTAACTCTCCACTTCTTTATATGCATTGCCTTTGCGTCTTCTGGTATAGTATCTTTTCAGGCTATATTGGAATCCAGTCTGTTATCTTCTTGATCGGTTTTCATCTCATAATAGCATGTCCTGACCACTGAAGTCTCTGTGTCTTTTTCCATCCTATTATATTTTTTCCTTCAAGCACCACATCCATTTCTTGAATCTACAGTGTGGACCCTTACTTTATGGAATCTATTCATATTTAAAAACAGTTAGCTCCATTTAAAAAATATCTTGACATTTTTATTACAGCTTATATTACAAAGAAACAAAAAATTGTTACTTGAATAACATATTTTCACTTGTAATACCACTAGAGGTCAAATTATTTCCGGAAATTTTTTCGAGCTTATAAATATTTCGAAAATTATCCCGAGTCTAGGACGAGGGATAATTTTCTAAAAATATTCATGAGCGAGAGAAAATTTCCGGATTTAATTTGACCTCGTGTGGTATTCGGAAAGAAAGTTCCACACCAAATGTGTTTATTTCCAACAACATCAATTTTCGTCTTCATCAACCTGCCATAGTATATAATAATTGCGTTTTTAATATAAACATTAATCATAATGGTCCAAAGAATTTAGAAAACATCTAAGCTTGTAGTTAAATTGAATCAAAATTATCATGTCAAAAAATAAAAATTAGATTGTCAAAAAAATATTCTGTCATAAACGTCAAAAAAATTTCCAGTATAATTCGCTGTTGGGTACCCACGAGGAAAAAATTTCCACTAAAATTCATCCGTTGTGATGGTGATCTGTCATAAATACACGTTCTGATTGGTTAAAAATCACATGTGTGAAATATTAATGGAAATTTCTATATATTTTCAGGGTCAAGTTAATGAAATTCTTTCCAACATCAAGATGATGGCTGGAAGTCATAAACAATGTAACCCAAGCTACAGATTAGATGCCGAAGCTCAAGAAGAAATCAAGCAATTTTTAAAAATGGAGCAAAATGGAATAGCTCAATTGATTAGTATCATCCAGGCCGATTTAAAAGCATTAAATATAATAAACGAAGGACTGAAACAGAAAACTCTCAATGGTCAATTAATTTAGCAGAATTTTTACTGATGAACTATTTTAATTTAATATAATATGCAATTGAAACATAAAATGTAATTTTTTCGAAGTTATAAGATTTATTAAAATGAATTTCAAGATATACTATTTTTACACAATAGATGGTAATGTATTGATATAATGACAACATTTTGAGGTGCATGTATACAATTTCAGATAATAAAAAAAATAATACTGTTTCTTGAAAATATTTTTTATTTCAAAATAAACTGCGAAAAGAAATAATTTGACAGATATTCTAAGAAGAAATATTTTGAATCAAGTTTTTTAAAAAAATAGGCCTAATTATACTAGGTATTTAATAAGTTAACTAAAAAAAGAACGTTTTCTTTCATTCTTTTAAGTAAAGGCCGAGGGAGAGTTGGAATGTTTTTAGGGAGAGGCACCTTTAACTTTGGTTTGTATGAATCGAATGAGCTTATACAGCTTGTCCACGGATGGAGTATCCTATAGGTGAAAAATTTTTAAATATCAATTTAGTGAAAAATGTTATTCCTGATAAAAAGTTTTGCTTGTTCTGAAACTCCATAAAAAGAAATAAAATTCAAGTTTTTCAAAACTCGTCTCATTTTATGGCCAGTTTTATGAAAACCTGGAGTCTGACTTTTTGACATATCTTCACATATTGGCTAATATCTCGGGAACCTTAAGGTTTGCAAGGTTCTAGTCTACGCCATTCGATTTAGAATTGAGTTTTCTATAAAAAGAGGAATGTTTCACATCGAAAAACTTTAGATATGGATTTTAGAATTTTCAGGTTTTGAAATTTTTTTCAAGCCTACACCAAAACTTATACTAATTCGCGAAGACTCATAATTTTCAAAATTCCTCTTTTATAGAAAATTCAAGTCTGAATCGAATGGCGTAGACTAGAACCTTGCAAACCTCAAGGTTCCCGAGATATTAGCCAATATGTGAAGAAATGTCAAAAAGTCAGACTCCAGGTTTTCATAAAACTGGCCATAAAATGAGACAGACGGGTTTCGAAAAACTTGAATTTTATTACATGTTATGGGGTTTCAGAACAAGCAAAACTTTTTATCAAGAATAACATTTTTCACTAAATTAATATTTAAAAATGTTTCACCTATAGGATACTCCATCCGTGGACACGCTGTATAGACCAATTACATCTTAAAAATTGCATATACTTTTAATTGTAATAGGTGCAGGGCACGTTCGCATAAAAATAATTGGTCTGTGTTGAATCTCCTTATTATTATTACAACTTGAAAATATTAAAAGAATATTACATACAGTACTACTTATGTCAACTTGAATGTGTGAAAATTATTATCCATCATTGTCAACTCAAAAACTTAATATTTCGCGAGTAGACATATAAGCTGCTTCAATCTCAACTATGGATATACCTACTATTTATTGCGTTGTTTCATGTCTTATCACGTGGTTGTTCGAGTTCGATCTTCCCCATATATAAAAGTCTAGACATTTCAAGTCCAAGGATATAGTTGTTCATGGAGATATACTTTTCAATTCATTTGTTTTGGATTTCATAATATCAATTAATATCTGGCTCGTCTGGAGAAATGCGCAGGAAACTCAACATGCTGAAATATCATACAGATTGCTAAAATTCTATTCGCGACATACGATTTACACAAGTACGACAAGGAATATATTATAAAAATTACTTGAAAGAGAGCGAAGAGTAATTGTGCGCAGTCAGCGATGGACGTGTGTTCAGTGCCCTCCATTTTAACCGCTGTTGCCAAATGTACTTATGTGTAAAAGTTATTCCCAATTTTTGTCGGCAACAATGTTAAATACCAATAATTGTTAGATCGAAAGCAGTGTAGATTTTATTTATTGCCGATTGTAATATGTAAAAATTTTGTCTTGAACTATATTATTTTGTTGATCTCACTTATTTTTCAAAAGTCAATTATATTACCAATCTCGATTTTCTCCCACAAAATACGGCTTTATCCCGTGTTATAAGTCAAATGCAAAAGATATTTATTCCTTAGAAAGTATCAACCATTCTAAACTGGCAACGCTACTTGCATATAATATAAGATTGGTAGCTGGAACTGAACACCAAGCTTTTTAGGTAATATGAATAAGTGACAAAAGGGTAATCCAAAATTGTAATTTAATTATCTTAAGTTTTATCTTCAGATTAACAGAATAAAAATTGAAGACCGTGTCACGGGACACACGGTAAGAACTTTAGTTCCTTTTAAGCAATAATCAAATTTTTTGAATCAATTAATAAATACACATATATATTAATATAAGAATGTATTTTACTCTGGATGAAACTTCATTTAACAATCCGTATATAATCGATTATTCCCAATCGATCAACAATAGATTAAATAGTCGATTATCATCAATCGATTATCAACAATCGATCAACCTCAATCGATTATCATCAAACCTTCTTCAACAATCGATTAATGCCCGATTGTATATAATCGATGAATATTCGAATATTTCCAATCGATTATTATCAACAGAATGATAATCGATTATTCTTGATCGATCAACGATCGATCATTACTAATCAATCTATAATCGATTATTATTGATCGATTATCATTAAGTTGTAGAGTAGTAGATCAATTATTTCGTTACAAAATTCTATCCTCGGTTTTTTCTTCAATCTATCGATTTATTTAAAAAAATTTCAGCATTTTTTTTTTTAGTTTAAAACGGACGTGCGTAGCTGTAAGGTATATCTCCTAATCGATTATCAACAATTTATTATTCAATTTATTATTATACTATGATATTATCAACCTTTGTGTAAAATTTTAACCCGAGACATCGATATATGGCGGAATTACAGTTTTCTCTATCCTATGAATCGCTGCTTTGTAAACGAGAGAGAGAGAGAGAACGTTACGGTCAGATCTTTTCCGAATTACCCCCTGTCGCTTCGCTCAAACCTAACGTAAAGAACTAAAGTTCTAAAATGAAAATGTTATGTAATTGTGCAGCTTATATTGCAAATATGTCACTAGTGTAAATGTGAAGTTGTCGATAATCTTAGTTTTTAGCTCTATGTTCCAGATCCAGATTGGTCAGGGTGCCAATTCTTGAAAGCGTTAATTAATTCGTTAGTAAAACGATTCACCTTGTAAAATTCACACGTGAACCAAATTTGTTATTCTTGAATAAGTTGTGAATTTTCGGTGAACCAATCTCACATGTGAACAAAATAAGGACGTATGTCGGCGATAAATATAATTCTATCCAATCAGAGGAGATCGATTTATGTTGGCACTTCGGAGCTGTCTCTAACTCTTGACAGGTTTCCTTCAATAATATAAATATTAATAGTCACAACTTTATTTTCATTGTTGATTCTGACTGGCCTGGCTGACTAATGTATCACTAGAAGAAGGAAGATACTAAATCCTCAATAATTGTAAGTTGTCAAATATTTGGAATATGAAAAGCCTCGTTGAATCGATCGAAATGGGAGGAAAAAATGATTTTATCAGAGATATAAATAGTTCTCTTGACGATCTAAGAATCTGACCTGACCTGAGATGGGATACAGTTGGCAGAAGCAAACGTGAGCCCTGGTGGGCGTGTTCATGTCGCTGTAGTTGTATTTTTGTAGTAACAATTCGATATTTTGAATCGATAACCAAATATCGATACCATAAATGTCAACTGTTGAGAGATATGTGAACAAAGTCAAACTTGCTAAAAATGTAACTCTAAATATTAATAAAAAAAATTTATATTGGACCAAAACTAAAACTACCGTTTGCCCTAAATGTCTATATTTTCAAATTACATGACTGTATTAATATCATGAAAAAGAAGGGTGTAGTTTCTATGGAAAGCAACAAAATATGAACTGGTTATAGTCCAGTGTTGCCGATGCAAACATGAAAATTACCTGAACTTACTATTCAAATTATCAGAATTTGTCAAAATTACCAAAAGGACACATTGGTTATTTAAATAAAGTCTTCGACCTCAATCAATATGGAAAATCCCCAAAAACAATAGCCATTTTATATATCCGTTCTACAAAATATTCGAAAAACTATTGGATCTAAATTAGTGAAATTATCTAAAAATCGGATAATCATCCTAGCTCGCATTGACAACACTGATACAGAATGAATAAAATGATGTATGTTGATGAAATCACTCGGTCTTATTATTTCGATTATATTTAACAATTACTAATAGACAATCGTTAACATTGGCTCTTGATTGGCTGCTTGCGATGATCTTATTTTAGTTCGCATATTTTCCAGGGCTCATGTTTGGTTCTGACAACTGTAATTACATACAATAAAGCCATAAAAGTATTCTGTATCTGTAGAGTAGGGAGGGTGAGTGTAGGCTCACAGCACTTAGGCCACATGTGACCCATTGTACATCCTCTCGAGGAGTTGTCCTCCTAGGTCATTGTCCATCCTGTCCTTCTCAGGAAGGTGGACAGGTCACTAGGAGAAATCTCCTTTATATCGGCAGGTGTAGGCCAAGACTCACCGAGCACACACTCTCTTATTGACGATAACTCCGGACAATGGCATAAGACATGCCTGACAGTTTCATCTTCCGGTTCACACATCTTGCATAGAGGTGTGTCCACTAGCCCCATAGTATGGAGGTGTTTCCTTAGTTGACAGTGACCAGTCAGAAATCCTACTGTTAAACGTAGGTTTTTCCTGGTCATCGCCAAATATTTCTTCGGCGCCAGCTTCCCAGGGTCGCCCAGGGTGATCCTGGCAAGACTGCATCCTATGATTCCATCCCATCTCTTAAGGGATTGAGCATGGGTGTAACTGGCTAGTTCCTGCGGAGCTAGCCATAAAAGTATTATTCGTGACAGATTCGTTTTATTACCTGAAAACTCTATAAAACTTTTGAGGCTCTCTTATTATGAATACTTTATTTTATTGCAATGTATTATTTGCAGGTGCCGGCTTTGCATGGTGAGTCCGAAAAGTTTTATGGTTTTATTGCATCTCTAGCCCAAGTCAAGTCAAGTCAGTTTCTTAGATCGTGAAAATAAATATACTATTACAGGGGTAGCTAAGATCCTTGATAGTCCGAGACATTTTTCAAATTGTGAAATTTTTCGCGATCCGCAACAAAAAGATATAATTAATACTCAACTAAGTGTATCTACTCGACTCCGACGCTGTGTATACTTTGGTTTCGTATTTCCATATTGATCGACATACCGTAAAGTTTTTAAAATGGGTTGATTTATTTGTGTTTCTACTTTTATCGACAATCCCATATCTGCCCATTTCCTTTATAATCTATACGACCTAAGACGTTGCAGTCCAAGCAATCTAGGCGGTAATTTGGGATAGGTAAATTAGAGATAAAAACACTTTAATTACACTGTAACCTAATTTTTTTTTTATTTTCTTAACCCGCATCAACCATGATAGGTTATTAGCGGTGGTATAGTGTTTTTTTGGTTAGTCAGTATGCTGATTATTAAAATTTATAAGTAGGTCACTAGAAAAAAAAATTAAATTCGCTTAAATAAGTCTATCGCTTTAAAAAAATTGATTGTTCCGGTATAGTTTTTCTTGTCTAACGCACACTTAAGGTCACTTGACACTTTCTAGACTACTAGTTCTGTATGATATAGTGGGCACTCGACTATTAAATGTTCCACGGTCATTGGCAAATCACACACGTAACAGGTACTCGCTGGTTCCTTTTTCAATAAATGTTCGTGAGTTAATTTCGTATGTCCAATTCTTAGACGATGTATAACTACTTGGTTGCACCGACCTGCTGGGTTTTTCTCGTTTGGTAATAAGTCTGGATTAAGTTTTTGCAGCTTGTTGTTCTTCAATTTTTTCCATCGTTCAATCCACATCTTTCTAGAGTGCTTGTTTATGCAGTTCAATAGGTCACAGTAAGGAATTGAACTAGTTTGTACATGTAGATTGTCTAATGTACATGCTTGGCCATCTGGTCGGCTTTTTCATTGCCCATAATTCCGATATGTGATGGAATCCAAACAATGTTCACCTCTTTATTTGAATTTTGTATGGTGAGCAAGTCTTTTTTTATTTGAGCTCAAATGGGATGATTCGGATACAATTTTTGTATACCTTGCACTGCACTAAGGGAATCGCTGTAGATAACTGCCCTAGTTTGGTTTTGAAAAGGAATTTGTTGTAGTGCCTTTGATATTGCATACAGTTCACTAGAGTATATTGAACAATCCTTATGTAAGCAAAATTTTTGAGTGGATACTTCGGTAACAACTGCTGCGCACCTGTCGCTTCGATTTCCGTAAACTTCGATGCATCTGTGTACATACTGTAGTGGTCTGCCAAACTACTTTTGAGATTCATGAAAAGTTGGTGGATGAGAATAGGATTTGTGTCTTTTTTTGAATATTGTAATAGATCTAGGTTGCACTTAGGAATCTTAATGGTCTAAGGTGGAGGGTAACTATAGTTATTATGGGTTACGCTGGGAAAAATGTTTTTAAACTCACTGATTCTTTTACTGACAGATAATGGCAGGTTAGGGTGGTTATTGAATATATTATGATAATTATCAGAGAAGGTTTACGTCGGATTACTTGGATTCGCTGCTAGTCTGGCTGCATATCGTAAGCTTAGGTTGTGTCTCCTGATTGTTAGTGGAAACTCGTTAGCCCCTGCGTACCAACTCTCAACTGGACTTGTTCTGTACGCACCAAGAGCGATTCTTAGAGCATTATTTTGTATGACGTCTAATTGTTTTAGAATGTTCTTTTTAGCGGAGGAGTATACGATAGAACCAAAGAATACACCAGCTCAATATTCTTTGATAGAACCATAATTTAGTTTTGCTCGAATCAGTGATTCATATATATGTTCTGAAGTTGTTTGGTATCTGCACCCCAATTTTGACCAGCAAGGACTTTAAGGATATTGATATTCTGTGCGCACGATAGTTTAAGCTGTTGTATATGGCTATTCCACGTTAATCTTGAATCGAAAATCATACCCAGAAAGCGCATTTCTTGAACATAATTCAGGTTTTGGTTGTACAGTTTTATTTCTGGTATGCAGTCTTGTTTTTTGGTCGAAAAGCACATTATTTCAGCCTTAGCCGAGGAGAATTTTAATCCTGTTTATTTGGACCATTACTCCAGTTTTTTAATCGATTGTTGTAACCTAATTCATTAAATATATTTTTGGTATTTTAAATTAAAAAATATATTCCGACGCTACCAATAGTTCGAATATTTGTTAACAGATAATTTAGATAATCCTATTCATGATTGTATACTTTTAGTGACTTTTGTCGTGACACATTTACTATAAACTCTAATTTTATTTGAAAAATGTGTTATTTGTTTATGTATTATGACTAGCGAATATTACAATGACACCGGATTGTAGACACAATTTACACTTTATACACTATTTAATTGCTTTTTATTCATATTTGCCAATCTTTTTAATAGTCTGCTATTGGTGTTTGCTCCTAGCAATTAAATATATCATGTTTACTTAATTTATTAACTTGCTGAACTTTACACATATCAAAATGTCTGACGATTTAATCTCGTGCATATATATACAAATATTTTTAACATCAATTTAAACAAAAACTCTAAAAATTTTGTTGTTTTTGTGGTTTTGAAGATATATCAGAAGCCAACAGAAAAAAGAACCCTAATATTCTTTAGAAATTTCAAATGGGCTCTGAAAATTGTGTCAACCTATGAAATTGGGATCTTATGTCTGTCTGTATAGAGTAGGAGATTTTTCTCTTATCCTAACCTAGATTATTCTGTTCTAAGCTGATATAAGAATCCATATCAATAATTGAGTTCAAAAGCACAGCGGTTGGACTGATTTTAATGAAACTTTGTGTGAGCTTAGATTTACAATTGGTTCCGATAGGTGGCATTATACACTGAACTCTTTCTAAGCGACTGAAACGATTTTAATGAGGTCACATTTTTGTGTGCGTTTGAGTAAGTAACTAGATGGTTTAGATTCACAATTGGTCACGGCTGCTGGCGCTGAAATCGGGCTCACACTGAACTCCTCTTAAACGGATGGAACTATTTTAATGAAATTTTACATATGGAGAATGAATAAACAAGATTATCGGATTTTTGACTCAAAACACATACTATAGTGTGATATTTTTCAATTAAAATGAAAACGTTACAAGGCAAGATTAGAACAGGACAGGGTCTGTCAGGTACTCAAGGAAATTATAAATTTCAGTCATTCATTATTTTTTATTAAAAATCAATACATTATAAATAAAAATATCACATTTTGTTATTGCCATGTTCTTAACTTACAGTAAAAACGTACATCCAAGTAATAGAAAAAACTCACACAGTAATTAATATCAGTCTACAAATTCTTAGTTACCTATTTAAATTATCGACAATCAGTATTCTTTTCTATGTAAACTTAAATCTAACGGACCATCTACTTGCATTTCTTCATACGGTGGTATACAACAATTATTTGGTTCTGTTACAAATGGTTCCATAAGTGTATTCCAAGTAGGTGTATTTTCGCTTTCTTTGATATTAATTAAATTTCCTATTTTAAACAGTTCAGACCTACTGCTCATACATTTGGTTATACAACATGCTCTATTACAGTTACAAGGATGTCTGATGACATTTTCTCGGAACAAAGGCTCCGTACTAGATAACCTATCTTCTACTTTATGTTCGATCGAATTAGCTTCTATAGCTTCCATACTTTTAGTCTTTTCGTTAACAAAATGTTTGTAAGTTTTAACATGTTTTCTTAAACTGCTAGGGTCGGTATACCTTTTAGAGCATCCAGGTATTTTACATTGGTATGGTTTATCAACCTGATGCGTTCTAGAATGTTTAAATCTGTCGCTCGAATTTGAGTAAGCCTTATTGCAGCCTGGAACAGGACAAACGTAAGGTTTTTCGCCGCTGTGGGATCTTGAGTGAATTTTTAAATTTTCCGCTCTAGAGAAGGACTTTTCGCATTGAAAACATTTGTGAGGTTTTTCGTTGGTATGTGTCCGGACGTGGACCAGCATTTTATATCTGAAATGAAACAATACATTTCAACAAAATGTAAACAACAACAAAATTTTTCACAAATTAAAATTGATCAAGAATTTTTTCCGTTAAACTACAATGGGTTGGCCATTTTGCACTTTTTAAATGTTCATTGTGTATAACATATTTTTTTCTAATTAAATGATTTAAACATACCTAATTTTTTTCTCAAATCTAGAGGCAAATTACCTGTTTGTACGTGATGACATGAAGTCTAGAGTGTGCCCTGCTAACTTTTTTTTTCATTGTAAATTATGTTTTGACAATGCTGTTTGTTGCTTCATCTTTTTTTTTACTTTTGAGTTTTGAGGCACCACACGACTTTGCAATTATGTACCTACGACACAGTCCTTCATATATGGTCATCAGTTCAAAAAGTTTTTTCAAATTCTATTTTGAATGTTTGAACACTAATAATTATCATAGTTATGTGAAATAATATAATAAAAACTAGAAGTATTTCATAAGAGAAGTCAGCATTACAAAAACACAAAATTGCTTTTTAATATAACTGTAAGTTTGGTTGATATAGCTTAAAATATAGACATAGTTGATTAATCTCCTGCGTGTTTTTCGTTTTCATAATTGAAATATGAACTTTTAAAAAATGCATTTATTGCGTTGTGGATCTTCAAAGTACAATTATATTGAACCAATTAATAAAGATAGTATTATTATATGCGAGGAAATAAACCACTTAAGTGTTTTATCAATTTAGGTACTTGTACTCGTGATATTTTCCTTGTAGGTGCATTGAGTACAATCTAGATACCTACATATTGTTTTATAAACGTATAAGTATCAATAATAATTCAGAAACTTTCTTATCTATTATTTACAAAAATTTTTATTTAGGTGCACTAAGGACATTTAATTTTAATAACTATTATTTATCTACATCAGGTAGGTACTTCATCATAAATAATTTATTATTGTGATAAGTGCTAAAAATTATAAAATTGGCTTGAAATCATATCTAGTAACTTTTGTTACCTCATCGATTTTTTTTTGTTTTTGTCAAACAACGAAATAAACCCAATTGTAGAATTAAGTCTAATATACAGAGAATTCCAATGAAAACCATCCACCCCACACATTCTGAAGGCGACACAAAATGAAAAAATAAATGCTCAATTATAGACATTATAATAATTATAACCCTCTGCCCATATGGTCATCCTTCCCAATTTTTTAAATGGAACAAGAAGTGGAATAAGTGAAAAGTCAATCAGTTGGGAGTTAAGTGGCAAATGGGCGATCCAAAAATAAAATTTATTTTCTCTGCTGATTAACAGAAAAAAATTGAAACAAAAATTTACTGAAAGTGTGCAACTTATCATGCAGATACGTCACTAGTTTGAATGCGAAGTTGTCGATAATCTTCATTTGTTGTTCTATGTTTCAGCTTGTTTATCAAATAAATAATAATATGTTGACATTATTATTTGACATCTACCATTGTTGTTTTTATTGTAAAGTTCAAGAATACAAATAAAATATACAAATAAGGAAAATAATTGATTGGGTGGTATGAATAGAAACTGAGTACCTATATGCTCTTGAGCATGAACATGAAGTGCTCAACATGATATTGCATTCGACCTCTTAAACTCATTTCTCGCAAATTTGTGACCAGATCCATAATACGTATACGCTTGTAAACCACTTCATCTGCATTGCAAAAGTGGCTTGAATGTTGATGCTACGATATCCCTACGATTAATCACCATGAAGAGATGTTTTTTAATGTTTATGTTGGTGCAATCGATCTTACTTACGACAAATAAAAAAGTGTCTTGAGTGCTACCTATTAGTTTGGTCTGAGAATCCACACCTGAGGTGCTCAAAAACTTGAGTAGTCGTAACAGTGCACTCCGTTAATCTCGTTTAGCAACTATGGGAATTTCAAAATGGTTACCTGTACGCGTAACCTACTGTGCGCTCTGACAGAATTCTCGGGAGTGATCCTATTGCGGCTCTATTTCTATAATATCACTGTAACTTTTCTAAAGAAGAACGAAACTTTGATGAATTGCATGTTTTAAGATTACCTGCAGTATATCGTATCTGTACAAAATATCACCAAAGCAGTGCAATAGGGCATATGTCGCGCGACGGAGTAGTAGTAGGTACATTATTTCAATGAGAATAGGAGAACAACTTCTATGTCGAGCGTTACAGACTTTGTGGTATAATCGATTCATTTCATACCCCAAAATATATAAAATTGATTATTTAATTAATATCTCTTTGTTATATCCTGTAAATATATATATATATAATATAATAAAATAATGTGCTTCACCTAGCGTTAAATCCTTTATTATTTCTGTTGCATCCATCCCATCCGCAATAGAACAGTCCTCCTACGCCACTAGCTGAATGTACTTTGGTAACATGTAAGGCCAATTGGTCCAAAGAAGAAAATAAGATTCCACATGATCTCCATCGACACTGGACTTGCGGTAATAATTGAGTATTTTTGATGAAATGACTAGTCAATCGAAGTTCTTTTTGTGGGATTTCTATGCTGGATACTGAATTTTCACTATCACTCTGCAAAAGAAAACCAATACCGTTGTGTTATATTAATTCACCAATATGAGAATATCAGTTGTCAAACTTTTCAGTACATACAAAAGGTTTGTAAAAAGGTGGTGAAACATGTGATGAATACTAGGTTGCAAAAAGTACATATAGCATGGCTGTGCAATCTATAAAACGGCTATAAAATTTGGCAACAAGGTCGATTTGATACATCGCTGAATAGCTTATTTTTTCCTTTTTTCAAAAATATTGATAATGTACCACTTTATTTCTCTTGATTAATTGTTACTATAATAATGATTCACCCATGGTAGAATTTTAAAATTAGGCAATACCTTTCCGCACGTTAAATACTACTTTACCGCCATCAAGGTATCAACTATTGCATTTCTTGAATATTTTTCCCGTCTTTTGGAAATGCTCTTGAATATTACGTCAATAAAAACTATCAATGTCTAATTAAATGATATTTTCCTACGACCGTGCGTTTTAACCCACTTTGCCGCACGCATTTTAGTTTTGAAAGTGTCCCTGTCCCACACTAGTGCGGGAAAGTGAAACTATGCAAATTTTGACCTTATTAGATAGTTTTTCACTTCGGAAATTATAACTATTGTTACAACAGATGACTAAATAGTCCATCAAATAAAATCTACATATTTTCTAGCTTTTTGTTGTATTTTAATTTTTTCAAAATATAAAATAATGAAGGTATTTTGATATAGCCCTGTACATTCTTTACAGTAGTGTCATAAAACAACTATCAAACCACTCGGGTTTGAAATAAGAAAAATATATCAAATAAAATTCTTTCATCTACAAATGACTTGAAATCGTTGCCTTCACCTTCATCGTCATCTTTATGTGACCTGCAACCGATGCCATCCTCATTGACGTCATCTACTTACCAGATAAAACCAAATAACTTCAATGGACAGGCAATTTCAAGTAATTTACAGAATGTAACAAATTGTGCTTCTAATATTAATATTTATAATAATAATAATAGTCTTTGGTAAAAGTTTTGTATATGTATCTTGAAATAAAATAACTTGAAACTTGGGTTGGTACACTTTTTTGTATATTGGGTCGTAGAAAAAATAATATTCCTAACTCATGCGTGAAGTGGCTTTCCCACCTTTGACCGCTTCGCGTCGTTCGGGTCAACTGCAGCCGCGTGAGTATCACTTTCCGCACTTGTTAGGAAAATAACTAGTTGATGTTTCAATCACATGCTGAAAGTGATACATTTTCGTACGCGAACGCACTTGTCGAACATGCTGTTATAAAAATAACTATAATAATTGTACTTTTGTAAAATTCTAATAACGAACCCATTAATCTTCTTATAATTTTATAACTATCCATCCGTATTGAATTTACTATTTACTTTGTGAAATCTACTTATATTATTGCTATAAATCGTCGGCTTATTACTCCTGTGTTACCAGACTTGTCGCTACGCTCCTCGTCTGGTAATTATCACAGTCGTTTGGGAATATGCTTTTCACACGAATTATACATACTTTCTTCGATCGTTGATTTACCTTTAAAAAATTAATTAAAAAATATTAATTCCATTCAAGAAGTAATCAAGTAAGTTTATACTTTGGCAAGTTTATCTGAAACCGTGAAAGGAATGCAGTTGAAGCCATTCGACATTGCCACGTTTAACTATGAAAAATGTTGAAGTACTGATTATGTAGTGATAATAATTATAAATGGGTCTTTTTATTATTAACAATATTAAAAATATGATTGAACGTTAATTTTATAATGTGCTTGTTTCTTTGGATTTATTCTATTAACATTATTTTCCAATTCATGAATATTAAAAGAGAACACTTTTTCAAATTTGTTATGGGCTTTTTGAAGCTCTGGCAGCGTTGTACGAAAACCATAATGACCACACACTCGAATTACATAATTGGTGATTTTTATGGACCAGCTGACTTCTTATTGGCAAGCGCGTGCGTATGTTCTTCCCTCTCACTTCGTCAATTGACTGATATTGATTTATCCAGTGGCGTTTCTATTGTCAGTTACCTTTGTAATTTCAGTTTTACTTGGTAAAATAGGTACCGTACGCCATTTGTACGTTTGACAGATATACGCCATGTTTTTCCTCGCCTCTCACCGACGCCCCGTAGCTACAGATAAACTTGCCAAACTATAGATAGGTTTCTCCATGTTCACATTGAAATATAGAAGTGGTAACCATGGAAATTACTTTGTTATGAAAAAAGTGAAATAATTTTTCTCCGATCGAATATATTAACGAATCACTTAAAAAGAAAGTAAAAGTGGCTAATAAAATATTCAACACCCCTGCCTCGTCTTCAAATGAAAATGATCGAAACGAGATAAACCGAACAATTAGCCATGCAGCTTCAAGGTATATTAATTCTCGTTGCCCTCCAGTACAATTTACAAATTGTACAAACTGTACAATAAATGTAAATATTAACAACAATTAATTTGTGTTCAAGAATATCGTTATAAATGAGATGTTTGTTTTATTTCTTTCAAAACAACTTTATTAATATAAAAATTAAAACCATACTTTGTTCCATTTTATTATAATAATCCATTTGTAACATTACCGCACGCTACAGCAGTGTGGTAAGAATATTACCGCATTGTTATTTTCTAATCGCCTAGCAACTGCCTACTATTCTGGAATGTTGAGCTTTGCGTCACTTTTCCCACGATCGGAGAAAAATATATTAATAGTTCACATAATGTATTTATTATATAGTGGGATTAATTAGAAACAGTTCATTTCATTTAAAACAAAAGCCTAATAGTATGATTATTTCACAACTGAAATATTTGGGAGGTAAAATAATATATGAGAATAATTTTTTTATTTACCTAATTATTCTATTATTAATTTTTGCTTCGGAAGATGTATTTCCGAATTCTTATTGACCATTGGGCATTTACCACTTTATCTATAAACATTTTAATCTGATTGCTTATTTTCCTTTGCTATAAGAAGCTGGCCACCAAACTTTCCTCTCCGGCCTTTGAACTAAGTTTTCACATAATTTGTAATACAGAGGAAATTGTAGCCAATTATGAATATCTACAGCTTATACTGAATAATTTTCTTAATAAATATATCTTATTTGAATAATATTGAGTCAAATATATTTTATTGAGAAATCCATGAGTGAATTAATAAACTAAGTTATCTTGAATATGCTTAAATGCATAATGCGTATTAATTTAACAGCAATATTATTAATGAATACATTAAACCAGATAATAAAATGTGTAGATGTATTATAATTCTGTTTTATTCTTATCATTCTTTGCAGTGGTTTAATTGGAATCAGATAAAAGATAATGCATTGTGCTGCAAACTTACAACTGTATATAGGTCAAGCTTTAGTACAAATTTCAAATATATTTTTAATTCGTATATTATGCAGGATAGGTATGTCATATTATGAAGTGAGAAAAGTACAATTTAAAAATTTATTTCAGTTTGATTATATTTTTGTTGTATATCTTATTCAATGATTATTCAACAATATTGGTTTTTTTTTTACTGTTAAGTTCAATAAATATTCAAGCAAAAACTGTTAACACTCTATAAATAAAAATTTTACGGATTTATCTTTTCACGATTCATAAATGTGAAAATGTTTTTAATCCGAAATTGGAAGCAGACTGTAGGACCCTGTAGGATTGCAATAGGAGTATTAACTAGTGGCAAAATGTAGCATCATATTTTGCATGTTGCAAACTGATACATTTAATGAAATAAAACAAATTAATTCGTTAAAATCCACATTATATTTGTTAAAATTTACATTATATTTGTTAAAATCTACAATAAATTTGCTAAACTCTACATTATATTAATAACATAATGTATAGGTTTTAACAGATTAAATTGTTTTATTTCATCATTTGGATCTACATCAAGTAAAAGTCTCATCTATTCAATGTTTGATACATTTATAATAAATAATCAATATATTGAGTCGTGTGTCGAAATGAAAAATAATAATTAAGTAAGAATAAACTTGTTATTATAGGTCCTGGGTAACTGACAGATTATGTGCACAAGCAAAATTAATTTAAATATTCAATATTTACGATTATATTATTATGAGGTGACTGTTGTTTAATTTTCATTAGTTTTATCCGATATGGAAATGGAATTCTATTAAACAATAAATTATTTAATTGGATATAGGAAGTCGAAAAAAGTTAAGAAAAATAAAATTTTCATATACCAAAATTAGGTTCATGTGTTTATTTTATAGAAACTTTTTATATTGGATTTTATGTAAGCATTTTGATATTTTTTTGTGTTATTTCCATCAACATTGGGATTCACATTATTATTGTTTTCGGTAAATTACCATGTACATTTTAACACAAAGTATTGGGATTTACATTATTTTTTTCAGTGCGTTACCATGTACATTTTAACAGAAAAACTTTACTTTCGAATTATCTTAGAAAGTCAAAGGTGTAATTGAGGCTGAATAATTATGATTTTATAAAAGTTTCACCGTCATTTTAAATTTACTTTTTTTCAACGTAATGTAGGTATTTGTGTGCTATTTTTTGTTATTTACCTGAGTGCTAGCTGGAGAAGCAGGCGGTAGAGTGTCGATAGACATGTCCATTTTTCCAGGATAAGTCTCCAAAGTTTTCAAATAGAGACATCGGTCTTCATCCTCGTAAATGTGAGGATTATAATAATACAAAGGTTGTCCTTCCACTATTCTGTAATGCGAAAACAGCATTATAAAACAAATAATGAACCTCACTTGTATAAATGTTACACTCGTTGAGTAAAAATTTAAATAAGCCGTGGTTTACAATGTGGTGTATATATAACATTAAATAATGAGTACAGTGGCGGTTATCAGTAAATTTTAAAGCTGGTATTTAGACAGGCGGTATGTTGTTAATATAGTAAATATTGGATTAATCTACTGCAAGGTCAAGTGACTTTTTATAAATTAGGAGATTTAATAGCCAATATGAAGCAGTTGAGACATATTTATGTACTATTCACGGTATTCAAGATTATTATTATAACTATAGATATTTCGGGAATAGTACCTAAATGAGACATGTGTAATTAGGGAACTAGCAAAATGGGCGTAAGAAATTAATAATGAAATACTTGAAAAATGATTAAGTATAAAACTTATCGTCTTTTTATTTTCTGACCTTTTTTTAGAGCCGAACGATTTCAAAAGAGTATCACCAAATACAACCATGGACTTGGTCAGAAGCACAGGATTGTGGGGTGAATGGTAATCCCTAGGGGTGAGCCAAAGTAGACCTAACGAAGATTGCAGTGGAGGTGGCGAGAAGACCCCACTCACATAGAACTTAACATTCGTAATACTGCCGTCGTTAATGAAAACGCCGTATCTGCATAAATCTCGTTTTGAGAATTTAAATTTTCTGTTTTACTTTGTGCCATTGCCGTTTTTTAAAGAATAAAATTTGATATTTAAGGTAAATAACAAGTAAACGCAACAAAATATTTTTAACAATGTGTGTGTTTCTATTTTTATACCATTAAGTGACATTTGTACATACGGCAGATGCAGTTAAGATATAACTATAATTTGTTATATGAATATACCGTATTTGCAAATGTTTTAAATCATAACATTTCACTTTTTTTTGCCGTATTTAATAATATATATTAATAACTTTTTTTTCAAAAGGAGCCGTCCCTTCGCTGGCACCACCTCAGCCTCCTGGGCTTATTGTGGATACTCCTAGTGTTCTGACTACAACCTATTCAGCCAATCCGTTCCCTGTATTAGCTCATACAGGTTCTTTGCTGGTTGGTTGTAGAAGTCTTCTGGAGTCATTTGGGTTCTGCCATACAGTTTCTGCCTTCTATGGTCCAGCGACTCACAGTTGCATCTGTAATATACCTGATACTGTTACCGAATTAATTATTTGGTCCGACAATTGCCCGTCGCAGAACAGGAATGTTCAAATGTTGATGTCATACTTCTTTCTTCTGAAACATAACCAAAATCTTAGGAAAATAAGTCACAAGTTTCTGGCCAGAAGCCACACGCACCTAGAGCCTGATGGTGATTACTCAATCATCGAGCGAGAAAGAAAAAAGATCTCTCAACTCAGAATCATCACACCATGGGACTGGCAACAGGTCGTCAGGTTATGTGGCACAAAAAAAGCCTTCAATGTGACTGCAATGGAGATAGATGACTTTTTGAATTTCAAAAGTCTTTGTGAAGGCAACAGTTCTCCCTTTATCTTAAAAAAAGCGGATTCAGGAGAGAGCTTTTTGATATCTCAATGTGTTCATCTTCAAGTAAGACAAGAAAATCCAGAAGTACTCTTTTACAAATATAAATTCACTGATGGATTCTCCACATTCACAATGACGAGGAACACCAGGAACGCATCTTCCGTACCCGAGATTCTTCCCAAAATTCGGAAGGAACTGAAAAATATCCCTACTAAAAAATATGAACACCTCCAAAAACTATTACCATGGATACCGAAGGTTTTTCACGATTATTATCGTAATTTGCCACACGGTGTAGAAGAATCAGAATAAGCATTTTCCTTAATTTCGATAATTTCTTACCATGTATGTATTGAAAATATATTTCATTATGGTTCTTAACGTTGTTTGCTTTTCATTTATTCTCAACTCCACTGGACTTGATATATTTCAAGTCCGGCATTGAAATTTTTTCCATGAGGTGAAAAAATTTAGTACATTTTTCAAGAACACTACCATCAGACAGTTCTGAAGGACATGTAGACAACTCAAGATTTCGAAATTCACATATATGCGACCCAATTTGTTCAAGTTACTGCAAAAACTGTGTGAAAAACACTTTCAAACGCGATTTTCTCAAAACGTAGTTTTGTGACTTAACATAGTTCGGCTCTGGGGTACAGATATAGTGAAGTGACTTTCATTTACTGTGAAAGTAATGTATTCGAGTTTGGACTCGACCTGTATACTGTTTCTTAGATCGAAGCAGGTTGATTGAATTGTGGTACTAGACGACCATCACAGACGTATGGCTAAGAAATATTGATTTTAAATTGTATAGTTCAAAGTATACAAGGCGTTGAATTCGTTACGATTTTCAGGAGGAAGTGGTCATAACTTTCGAAATACCCTGTATAACCTATTAAAGCCTAATATCATTGCAATGGAGATGTCGAGTAGAATTCAAATTTGAAGTAAAATACAAGGTGCCCCATTTGAAAAAAGTTGTGTGTTTTGGAAGCCGTTCTGATGCCGGGAGCACTGCAGCCTATTGGCTTATTGTACTCTACTCCCACATTTATTCCACCCATCCAGTTATCCCCGTACCTTCGAGTAGACGATATAAGTCCATTGGATTTGTGCCATATACTTCAGGTGGCACATTGGCTTCTCCGAAGATTGTTTGTCTCCTCGAGTCCAGTGCCTCACAGTCAGATAGATATGGGTTACGGTCTCGGTCTCCATGGCACAAAGTCTGCAGCTGAGGTCCCCGTTTTATAACCCTATTTTATGCAGGTGATCTTTTACCGGGGTATGGCCCGTTAGATAACCTGTAATAATTCTTAGGTTATTCCTACTGATATTCAGTAGCTCTTCGGCCCGTTTTACACATGTGTCACCTATGAAGGTTTTACTGTGTACCTACTTTGGAGTGTTCCTCCACTGAAGTCTATGTTGGCTTTGTACCCATTTTTGTATTTGCCCTCGGACTACCCAAGAGCTGGTTCTGGTCCAACATATGCTGTTGCTGAACCTCTTTTCGCGAGTTCATCAGCTTGTTCATTTCCAGAAATACCGTTATGTCAAGGCACCCACAGTAATCTTACTTTAATGTGGTCTGCTAGTTCATTTAGTTCTTTCTGGCATTCTTCTACCAGTCAGGATGTTACCTTGCGGCTGTTTAAAGCTGCAAGGCCTGCCTGGCTGTCAGTTAGTATGTTTATCCTATGAGTGTCAGTCCTATATTTGTTAATTCTGACACATTCTAGGATAGCGTAAATCTCTGCCTGAAATACAGAGAGAGGTATGTTCTCCTAATAAGAAGGAGCATCTTGTGTTTCTCATTTCACTATACACCCCTGCTCCTGTCCCTTCCCCAGTCTGTGACCCGTCTGTCTACCAGGTCTCTCCTCGGGGAAACTTTAGTCTGCTTGGGTCTTGCCAGTCCTTTCTGTGAGGTATTTCTATCTCATATTTAGGACTGTGGAGAAGTTTAGTTGCCATATAGTCTGTTTTCATATCTAAAATGGCTCCACTTATGGTGTACTTAATGGATATATGTCCTGATCTAACTATTTTGTTGCTCAGGCTACTTTGCTGCCTAAAAAGTCCCATCCTTGAAATGTAATTTTGATTTGACACGGCGTTCTGAAACACAATGTACTATTGCGACTAATCTATATCTATTCTATCTATACTGAGTAATATTATAAAAAGGAAATACTCGTATTTGTATTTTTGTATGTATCTTAAAAACTACTGTTCCGCCTTCAAAAATTATTTTGCTTTAGAAAGCTACATTATCACTGAGAAAGATAGGCTATATTTACTCGAATTACTAGGAAAAATTAGATATCCTTAAAAATTCTTACTAATACCAACCCAAGGTGTAAAAATATATTATAAAATGAAGTTGCTTCCGTTGTTTGTTAGCTTCGATCTTTTAACCTATTCAAAGGATTCTAATGCAAGTTTCAGCAATAGATAAAGTGTTTTAAGAGGTTTATTGTATAGCTAGCAACCCGCCCCGGTTTCGCACGGGTGCAATGTATTATACATCGAGGATCGATTGAATGGCCAGCGCGATCACCTGATCTTACATTATTAGATTTCTTTTTATGGGGATATGTGAAGAGCCATGTGTACAAAACTAAACCTTCTGATTTAAATGACTTAAAAGAACGAATAACGCTTGCGATTAGGTCGATCACGCCTGATATGTTAAATAATGTTAGAAGACAGTTTTATTTGAGATTAGGATGTTGCCAAGACGTTCGCGGAGAACATTTTGAACATCTACTTCATTAACATTCATAGTTCTTTTTCGTGTTCTACATTTTATTACGTTTTGCATTACATTTTAGTTTTTGATTGTATTGTAGCGAATTTCGGTAACAACATGATATTAATTTTTTTTATGTTAATTTTTGCATTAAATTTAAAAACAATAACATTTTTGAATAGAGAATGAAGAGACCTTTCAAATGATATATCACAAGCCTATACTTCCCATTTAAAAAATTGGGGGTTGTACCTGTCATTCTAAGGGGGTTGAAGGTAGGGGTTGCATTTTCACGTTAAAGAATGTCAAGTTATAATTTAAATTTGACGTGTTTCGGGATTTTTTATAAATATGTACAGTAACCGAAATAATGAATGTATTCCATTTGGCTTTTACACACTGTATATAAACGGCTGGACCGATTTAGATTGAACTTTTTGCGCGAATTTGAGTACCTAACTGGTTAGTTTAGATTCACAAGTAGTCCCGTTAGGTGGCGTTGCAATCGAATTCACAACTAAGGGGCCGATTTCAATTTTTTGTCCCTGATTGAGTAAGTAACTGGATGGTTTAGATTCATAATTTGTCACGATAGGTGGCGCGCTGCAATCGGGTTCATACTCCTAAACGGATGGGACAATTTGATGGCATTTGGCTTAAATTTTTTTCATTCGGTCGTCAAAAATGGGTAAATAATTTGTTTATCCAAAAAATTGAAAGAAAAATATAAATGGTCAAAATTTGTATAATATGGTAAGACAAGACAGGACAACGTCTGTTGGGTCCGCTAGCAGGGACGTATATAAGGGGGGGGGTCTTACGAGAGACTTTCCCACAAAGGAGCACCTGAACAAAATAGGGCTGTATAACGGAGACCTCACATGCAGGAGATGCAAAAAGGACACTGAAACAGCTCTACACATATTATGCAAATGTGAGACGCTGGACCACAGGAGGCAAAAACTAAATGGAAGACCCCAAATGACTCCAGAAGACTTCTACAACTTCTACAACCAACCAGTAAAGAACTTGTATGAGCGGATTGGCTGAATAGGCTGTAATCAGAATGTTAGGAGAATCCACAATAAGCACAAGAGGCTGAGGTGGTGCCGGCGAAGGGACGGCTCCTTAAAAAATATATATACATGGTTATAACCATTTCAGCAGAAGGGGGCAAAACGAAAAACGATGTTTAAAAATACCCTTGGATGTAGCCAAGTCAAACATATAATTAAAAAAAAAAACTTAACATTATTTCTTGAACTTGAAAAATTGCTTTAGGTCGTGGCACTCGATTTTTTTTGCCTTAGGCGGCGCCTTCAATAAAGCTTTTCCCTTCTAAACCTATCAGATGGAAAAAATCAAAACCCTCCCCATGTAAAAGCTATAGCTACGTGACTGTTCGCTAGTATTGTAATAAGCTGATATGTCCAAATTTATTGTCTTGTTATCAGATCATTTAATAAAAGCTGGTTGGTTTATTGACGGTACATCCAATCAGAGGCTTCAAGTAGTCCCAGGAGTTTCTCTTTCCAGTCAATGTTTCGCCTTCGAATATAAATGGGGCTGTTTCCTCTTCTTCCATGCACAACCGACAAATATACTCATCCAATGGTATGCATGTGCTCTTTTACGGTGCAGTTACCGGTGGGAACTCCTGTAACTTTATTTGATCCCTGCTGAGATTTAATCTTTCATATTAGTGATAAATTACCAGCAAGGATAGAAAATTATAGAATTGTACAGTAGCTGTATAGTACTCCTGATTTAACTTATCTAGATTCTCTTTTAAGGAGTGTTTTAAAGGACAACACTAATTTTAATAGTAATTATAACTTTCGAACAATTGAAAATAAGTTGCAGGATGAAATTCATCAAAAACAACAATACTTATTATTATTTTTGAATGTTTATGTAATTCAGGAAAGCACTATCGGCTTTGTATTGATCACAATGGTAATCATTTCAAACAGTTATTTTACTTATTTTTTAGAAAAATAAAGCGCATCAGCCCTTCAGGATATTATTAGCGCTGGTAAATGTTATAGCAATAAATAAATACTATATAGTACTACAGGTATAAAAACTCAATCAATTTTAATAGTTAACGTTTAAATTTTGTGCGGAATCTGAATAGCATGTAGATAAGCTACCAAGTCTTCCATATTGCATTCTTCTTTGAGCAAATGGTACATAGTAGGTGGGATGTTAAATGTCTTCTATGAATACTGTGGACTGCCTAACTGTAGAGGGGCATTGACACCATTGACACACTGTAAAGCGGGATTGATTGGATTTCGAAATAAGTGTTCATTAGATAATCGGGTTTGACCTATTGGTCAGGATAGCTTGTTTTTTCCTAGTTTCTGGAACTACACTTCACGGCTCAAGTGTTCTTTTCACTTATCTAAGTTTATCGTGAGATTGGGACCACTGGCGTTGCCAAGCGTTGTTAATCGGTGCATTAATATATATATTTTGATGTATGGCATTGTAGCTCTCGTGACTTCGCAGGCACAGGGTCCTGAATTGCAGCTTCGGATGCTGCATCAGCTCACTCATTTTCCTCTATTCCATATGAAGGTTCCCATAATAACTGTACGTATAATTGCTCATGAATTGTATAGCTATGATAGTCTCTGCTTAATAAATATCAGTATTAGTTTTGATGGATATGTCTGGTGCAAACATTAAAATTCGGTTCAATGAATCGGTTGATATGAGCAAGTGTTTTACATTTTCTCTATTGGCATGAAATATCGAATAAAGTTTTCCAACTAGAATGATTGTAATATAAGATTTTTACATTTGGAGTTACAAGTGTGGCTCCAACTTGTCAACGATGTATCCCGTATTGGTAATTTTATTATTCATGGAGAAGAAGGGCAGGTGAATTGAGGATTCGTTTGAGAAGCATATATATTCAGAAGGTTGAGGGTTCTGTAAATTACTTAATAAAGTGCGATTTGTTCGCTTACCACTGATATTTATGAGGCTACAGATAAAAAAATACCGTCCTTGTGTATATTTGTTGATCTGTGAATCATATTAAACTACTTAAAAAAACTGAAATTTTATGGTAGGGTATTAGAGCAATAACTTAATTAATACAGTACAATTCTTGAACATTGATTGGGTCATCAGCGATTCCAGAAAAATTGCATGTAGAGTCCCACAAGGACCAATTATTTTCCTATTATATATAAACGATTCACTATCATATCCAACAAAGGGATAAATTTGAAAACACCTAAATTTTTTGAAACAGTTATAGATAGACATATATAGGACATTATGCATGAATGAAGAATCCAAAAAATAGATAATAGATATAAAGTGGGTTGCCTTTGAAATAGGAAAGCTGATATTGGCCACTGTAACATAACAAACCCTATATATTTTTTTTTTGGAAACAGATGTGCATTTAAAAATAGAAATCGACGTGTCGGCTGTTTCACACTGTATATTATATTTTAAAAAAGCACCTTGAGGACTAATTAAAAATATATTAATATTTAGGGTACCTATTCTAAAAACTGCAGCCGACCAATTCAAACTTCCATGATTGACTTTTTTCATATCTCAAATAACTACTGAGTGACATAATGAATAACCCTGTACTCGGGCTATGCCCTCCATTTATTTATATTCACAAACTGTCCACAAAAGATAGCAGTCACAAATACTTTCATTTTCGGATTATAATACAATCCAATACGTCGCAAATATCATTATTTAATTACCCCCTTTAAGTAAGTCACTGTTGACAAAACAATTAGCTTATCGCAGGGGACAAAGTTGATAATGTTCATATGTCGATTCTAAAGTAACTTTAAATAATATCAACATTAACCGGCGAAATCCAGTTTCAAGATTTTTCTGGTCAAATAGGTCAGATAAGAAAAGGAATATTGATCAATGACTGGCTTCGTAACTGGATATAACCAGTGAACTAGTATCATATCATTCGAGTAAATGTTTTTTTTTTCTCTTTATGCAACTGATTAATACAAAAATAATTATATTATGATGAAATGATATCACTACTTTTTTTATGCCACAAAAGATAACTTACTGGTCAATTACATTTTATGTTTATTCGTCAAAAAGTTTGAGAACAAAGTCTATTTTTACAAAAAAATAAATTAAAAAAATTATATTAAGTTTAACATTTTGTAAAAGTTGAAGTATATTTACAATTGTCACACATTCATAAGCTTAAAACGATTTTAATTTATGTACACAGAGAACAATACAACGCAACACAGGACAAAAAGCACAACTGCAAAAAATGTTGACACTACAATGAAATTGTGCTGCAGCACTTTTCTCCACTACATCTAATAGTGTACGAAGAATTGATCTGGAACATGCCTATAGGCTAACTCAAGCTGAATCTTTGAAGCCAGGCTATAAAAGGGGACAATTTTAAGGTACTAATGTGGGTTAACACAACACGATATCACTCTCACCGCGAGAGGGGCCTCGCTTATTATACTGGGCCAAAAACAAAAAAGGAAATAGTAACAGAGGACTTACTAGGATATCAAGAGCCCTGTAAAGCACTCTAACAATATTCCAAGAGTGACAAGACTGGCAAATGATGAATGTCATATTTAAATCGTTTGGTGTTGTGTTGGAAAAATATAAATAATGGATCATTTTCATTACTTGAGCAGACCCTTACGCTGGCAATGGTCTCATTTACATATTTTTTTATTTTACTATTAGGAAGAGCACATCATTTTGAGGCTCTGTGCAAAAAATTAGACGTCAGCGAGACTCCTAAGTCGCCTAAAAAAAGTATAAACATTAAACAGCGCTCCTCTCCGAATTTCAGGCGCGACGTCATTGCATATGAAATCTCTCGTTGAGAGAGCGGACACCGCGCCGATCGGTTTTCGGTTATATAGATGACTACTTCGCTAGTAACAGTAGGTATTTTGCTAGCTTATATGTTTATTATTTATTATACATTCTAGCAAACTCTAAACAGTGTTATGTTTGTGAAATAAGAACGTTTAGAAATAATTTAAACTATTCGACACAATGGACCAAAGCCAGAGTAAAAAAAGCTATAGATAATGTGCGGTTCCAGAATGTAAAAGTACTACGATTAAAACATCTAACAAAACATTTATTTCGATTAATAAGGATGCAAAAAAACGGAAGCAATGGCAGAAAAGCATAAAAAGACTCAAAGCATTCACTGATAAGTCAACATACTTTGTTTGTGTATTTTTAGGATTTCATTTTTCTTCAATCAGAATCGTTATAAATTACCTTATAAAATACGTTGTGAATCTATATTGAGAGGGTTATTGAAAACCACACGCTTGTATTAATCTATAAATTCTCTTAAATACGTAGATGATATTGTTCTTATTGCTTGTGGTGTTATTAATTCTTCACAAATTAAATTTTATTAAATAGGTAATCTTTTTCAGTAGATCATCAACAAAGCTGGCGTATATTATGTTTTAAAAAAAATTATTTTATTTGATTCATCTATAACAAATATCGCTTTTTTTACCAGTGAGGTGCATGTGCATATGGATCTGATGTAAACATTTGGAACTATTATTACCTGCTCCATCAAAATAAGTTTTTCTTGTTCTTTTCAACATTGGTGATTTAATGTCCACTACACATTAATCATAAATAGCATTTAGAGAAGCTCCTTTAAGTGGGCAGTCTGCAGTTAAAAAAATGCAATTTTTTACTGAGTAACCTATAGCGTTATCTCCGTAACTTTGTCCACCAGACCAGGAATAAAATAAAACATCTGGAATCACCCTGTATATCATTTGAGAGAGCATGTATTTATGAAAATATTGACATTTTTAATCATTCTGGCCGGAAAACAGCCAAAAACGATGTGTCACATAGTATAAAATTATAATTTAATAAACTCGTGTTTTTAAAAAAAACTTCATAATCATTAGCAAGTCCACTTCTGGAAGATTTAATGAGCTTTTTTGAAATTAGGCCACGCATTTTATTTTATCCACACAAAATTTTGCGAGTAAGTTCTATGCGAGGCACGTTACAGTCAGAAGCGTAATGTTTGTGCACATTAACTTTCATATGTGGTGACGTCACAGTCATAGTCTTCGCTCCGCTACGGTATGCTTGTTTAATTGGTTGTACTAGGAGAACGACCTATTCTATTGACATGAAATTTCCAGAATCATATTTTTATCCCTAGTACTTTGTTTTACGACAGTAAAAAATGATTTAAAAATTTTAGTTCAATATCGGGTTCTTCTTATGTGAAACGGAGTCTACCAAGTCAATTAATGTTCGTTGGTCCATTGTCCATTATTATTTTGGAAAATTATTAACAAAATGCTTCAGGCGATTTTATTATTATTGTTCAATCACAATGCAAACCAGAGATAACATTATGCAAAATACCAAAACATAAAATAAAAACAAACCTGGGAATGACAGCTGAAACATTTTTGGCGCATGTAATTTCATGGTTTTCACTAAATATAAGTATAATGTAATAATTTTTAGTTGAACGTAGACCAACCAATGCTAAAATGTAATTGAAATTCATTAATGTGGTTGCTTGAATATCATATAGGAAACTATAGAAATTAACTATTTCTAATGTAAATGTAATTATATAATTAAGAAGTAATGGTAACATTGCATGAATCCGCCTTAGTTGACCTGTTTATGTCACCGAATACGTCATGTTGCTCAATAACAAGATTTTGACTCATTACTTATGACCTATCATGTAGAACCATCACATTAAAACAACTATAATTATATTTTATAATATTAACCAAATAAACTGTTGAAGAAAGTTATTGGCTATTTTTAACATAGTCATACCGTCTATTTTTAAAAAATTTCATCCGTTGATAAAATCCGGATTTTGTTTAACGTATAGAATGTCTTTATAATACCAATGGGAGAACCATAAATTTTATAAATGTGGATGATATGCTTAGAAAAGATCCACCACACAGGTAGAACTTTTATTGTTATTTATATTACCCTAATTTAGTCTTTTAAATGCATTGGGCATGATATAAAAGAAGTAAAGAACGTTTCACAATATTTCGTTGGCTCGACATTTAGCCTTGAGGATTTGTAATAAAAGTTGATTAATCCCTCATTGTACAATAAACAGTAACAGATGCGTAGTAGGTAAAATTTAGATACTAAGACATAAGTTAAATTACTAATTTTTTCAACATAGTTTTTTGACGATTGTGAATATTGTGGATGGCGAATGCGACGATCACGTAATTCAAAAAAGGAACTTTACAGACGAATTGCATGCAATATTTTTTTACTGCCGTAGAAGTTTTATCAGAATTTTGATAAAAATTAATACTAGTGAGTAAAGTAGGTTAATTTTTTTCACTAGGTAGTGCGTAAGTAGTATATTAAGTAGAAAAATTTTCTTTAGTCACCAGTAAACTAAAGATGTCTTTGACACTAGATGCTCACTATACTTTTTATACACACGCAGGAACATGCATAATTATATTATATTACATTACAACTTCCATCAAAATGCAAATTAGTTGATGTTTTCCTCATTTCCATGACAACGCAATTCAACCATTTTACATTATTAGTTCTTAATTCCATTTCTTGTTGTTGTGGTAGTAATACCACTATTTATAATTTCAAAGTGCACCAAAAAAAAATAGCGTAAAATATTGTGGATAACTGGTCTCTAAAACACTTGCTCTATTTTGAAAAATCGCGCGTGTTTTAAAGTCCTTAATATCCAATTATACTTTAATATACTATTACCTAATTATATTCACAATTTGACAGACAATGACTGACGTGTCATTCAAGTTTTATTTTTTAAATAACAACTGATATGAAATTGGAATAAAATCGAAAAGGAGCAAAGTTTACATGAACAATAAACAAAAGATTACTTTCGGAATGAAATGTTTATTACACACTAAAATTCTGAAGCAATATTAAAAAAGATTATCGCGAAATCCCCACTTTCTATTTCATCTATAAAAATATTAATCCCATTATAATATATGAATATAAAAAGGGCGATGAAAATGAAGTAGGCAGATGCAGTATAGTTCCGACAAAAGAACACAAGCAATGAATGGTTTTTTCTACTTCCGTCAATAAAACCTCATATAGAACACCGGGTTTGACATTCGCAAAACGTTAAAGTGCGAAAAGTCACATCTCGTTTATCTTTTGTTTCTTGAACGTCACATCAAGTGTATCTTCTGTAATTTATATTTAATACTCCGTGATAATTTTGTAGCTCTGTGTCATTTGATTTTTCAATTACACGTCAGTTATTGTCTGTCTTATTGTGAATCTAATTAAAATGATATAATATAATTGTTTTTTTCCTGTGGGCGTAGAAAAAGTATAGTAAGCACCTATTGCCAAAAACATCTTTAATCACTATTTTCATAAGGCACTCGTTCTGCTTCGCTCCACTCGTGACTAAAGTAACGTTTCTGACACTTGGTAGTCAATATACTATTTACAAAATGTTATTAAAATATTTATAGATCAGGCGGTCAATTATTTATTGTGAAAGCATTTTTAACTTGAGAAATAAAAATTTGGAAATATACAGGGTGAATCACGACCAACGGGATGGAGGTTTATAGCGAAACGGCGAAATGTTTTTAATGTTTTTCACTTTAGTAGTTTGTACATTCATATAGGCTACATTTTAAAATTATTTTGAATTATACAGGATGTTCCAATAAAGTGTGGCGTATCTAAGTTATATTTTTTCTTATGAGACACCCTAGATTTTATGGCATTTTCTGATTGCTTTTTAAAAATAAAATACTTCTTTATAATGATTCCCTATACCTAAATACAGAGGGTTCCGAGTTATGCTGACTTTTTAAAAAATGTGAACATTTCGAAAAAAATTAATAACTCATTGATATAACAAATTCTGGCAAATTTTCTTTCACATCTCAACAGTTGGACATTTGTTGAATGTATTTCACGATTGAGTACTAAATATCTATTCACAGGGTGTTCAGAATTTTCAGTTTAATTATTAGATCCTTCAATGGGTAATATCGGGCTTAATTTAAATGGAACACCCTGTATTTTGATAATTTACCATATTCAAAAAAATGTCCTCTTTCGAATGGTATGAGGGTGTCCTATACCTAGGTATTATACTTTTCATGTAATTTACAATTTTCTCAAATTGTATGGTAAATCTATTTGAAAACATATGCAATTCTTTTTAAATTTTAAACTGATGATCTGTAAAAAAAACAGTGCAGTTGCCAATAAATATGCACACTTGTAGTTGCTGAGGTACACTAGCTCATTTTTTTACCGCTAAGTATTTGAGTACATAATAAAACAAAAACACATTTTTAATAAAGCAGATACATAAATACTACAAAACGAACAACAAATAATTCAAAGCAAAAAATGAAAAATTCTAGCTTCCAACAATTTACCTACATTATTTAACATACCGGGTGTTATAATCGCGAAAGCGTTCGTAATTCTCAATTTCATATCGTCTGGAGTAGTAGGGGGTGTAGAATACACATTATTTTTAATATAACCTCATTCGAAAAAATCCATCTTGGTCAATTCTGGTGACCTAGCTGGCCAATTATAAGGACCGCCTCTACCTATCCATTTATTTCTGAATTTTCTATGGATGTAGTTTCTAACTGCACGTGAAGAGTGGGCAGGAGCTCCGCCACATTTTCTTTCGGATGCTGAGTGGTAGGTGTTAAAGAAGGATCCAGAAGTCTTTTTTCAAAAAACTCACAAATTTTCTAGCATCCAGGTGTCCGTCAAAAAAATACAGGCCGATAACATACTCGCCCACAATAGCTCCCCAAACGTTTACACTCCATCGGTGTTGGCGATCAACAGTGTGGAATAAATGTTTGTTTGCTGTATCGTCATAATGAAAATTATGTCTATTCACTAACCCATTATTGTGGAAAGTTGATTCGTCAGTAAACAAGACCTTATTGAAAACATCAGGATCTTCTTCAACTTTATCCAAAGTCCATAAAGAAAAATTTAAACGTTTATCATAATCCTGTTGTGTCATCTGCTGGTGTAGTTGGATATGATACGGATGGTAGCGATTTTTCTTGAGTATTCTACACACACTCATTTGACTTATTCCTAATTCACTTGAAATATTTCTATTACTGGTAGGTATTAGGATTTTCCGTAACCGACAGCAGTACATTAAATTCGTTGGTGTTGTCGCCAGTAACTGGTTTAGTTTTGGTCACCTTCTCGTATGCAACGCTAGCAGTATCACGAAATCTATTGACCAGTCTTTCAAGAACTTCCTTCTATGGGTGAATTCTATCAGGGTACTTTTGAGCAATCTCTAGATGCAAAGTATCATGTCGACTCTTTCGTTTAACGGGTACTGCTTCATTTTTGTAGCAATAAAATTAAAAACTAACGCAAAATTGTTCAGAGAATTAACAGAGAAATGACATAAAATGACATGTCATTAAGTTAGGTACCGACGAGATTTGTATGCAATTTTTGTTTTAAATTCGATTTTCTATACGATTTAGGAAAATTGTAAATTGCACGAAAAGTATAATACCTAGGTATAGGACCCCCTTATACCTTTCGAAAGAGGACATTTTTTTGAAAATGGTGAGTTATCAAAATACAGGGTGTTCCATTTAAAATAAGCTCGATATTACCCATTGAAGGATCTAATAATGAAACTGAAAATTTTGAACATCCTGTGAATAGATATTGAGTACTCAATCGTGAAATACATTCAACAAATGTCCAACTATTGAGATGTAAGTGAAAATTTGCTAGAATTTGTTATATCAATGAGTTATTAATTTTTTTCGGAATGCTCACATTTAAAAAAAAGTCAGCATAACTCGGAACCCTCTGTATTCAGGTATAGGGAACCATTATGAAGGAGTACTTTATTTTTTAGGGGCAATCAGAAAATGCAGAAAAATATAGGGTGTCCTATAAGAAAAATATAACTTTGATACGCCACACTTTATTGGAACATCCTTTATATTTCAAAATAATTTTAAAATGTAGCCTATATGAATGTACAAACTACTAAAGTGAGAAACATCTTAAAACTCACACCGTTTCGCTATAAACCTCCATCCCGTTAGTCGTGATTCACCCTGTGTATTCCTAAGCACAAATAAATATTAGAATAATGAAATAGTTAAAAATATTATATAGTCTCAAACATTATTCAAACAGCCAAATATTTCAGTAGTTGTAAGATTCATACCATTAGGCCATTAGGCGTTATCTTTTCGCTTTTCGAAGAAACGAGTACGATACTGTGCTATTGTTATCGGATTAACGACTACCTACTGCAGGTTCTGGTCTTAAGTCAATCATATTGGCACAAGTCAAAATGAAATATCTTGCAACTAAATATACTAGCCAAAATATATTTTAGGTGAATTCTACCTCCCTTTTAAAAATGTAGATATACCTACTATGTAGGGGGCGCTGAAAATACTCAAGTTTAGTCACAATAGCAATAGCTATTTTAAAACGTTCCACAATGTGTGTAGGTATTGACAATGTGGGATGATATTTGTTTTAGCAGATTGTTAAATATATCCATGGCAAACACGAGGATCGGCTTCCATTTAAAGATAAATAGATGCGCTGAAAATACTCAAGTTTAGTAACAATAGCAATAGAAATTTCATAAAGCTATTTTAAAACGTTCCACAATGTGGGGTGATGTTTGTCTCAGCAGATTCTTACATATTATCCATGTCAAACACGATGATCGGCTTCCATTTAATAAATAGAAGCACATTTCCATCAGTTATTTTGACATTAATAATTATGTAGGTACTTCGGATTGTAACATTTGATTATCAAATAAAAAATTACACAGAAATGTACATATTAATTGACCGGTTTCACCAATTATAATATTTGAATCATCAGGAATGTTGAATAATAAAAAATGATATGAATAAACATTTTTATATGTGACCATGGTTATGAATAATTTAGATATTTCATGCTCTAATATATCAGATACTTGATAGGAATACATTTCGTCAACCTAATTATAAAACCACCTAACTGCACGTTTTACCTAAATCAGTATTTTACCGCCATTATATGAATTGAAAAACAATAATACCTTAAATTATGTCTTTACTATAATTTAATCATAAAACCATCCAACATAAAATTAAATTCACAAACCTATTTCTACGTAGAAGAGACGCAGATTGTTTTTATGCTCTTCTGTAAAAAACAAGGTTTTGGAGCTACGAGGTCTTACAATTAGGGTGACGATTTGTTTGCTATATAAAAGACAATCGAACTGTTTTTTTGTTTAATCTGTTTCTTATTTTTTTTTAATTCCTAATGTAAAATTTTGGATGTATGTATAAGTTGAATGATATTATCTAACGAGGGGTGATAATTTGATTTAATTAGTGGTTTTGCATAATTTGAATTATCTCGATGCATTGCCGGATTTATGGTATTTGCGGCCCTAGGCCTAATTAACAGGGTTTAAATGTATTTTTTTTTTTTTTTTGGCTTTAGGGCTGTACCCATGCAGCCAGAAACTATTTAAGTAATGAAGAATGGCGCAGTAAGTCAGTAAGTCTGAGTGTACTAAAGGTCTACAAATAATGTATTAATTGTGGGAAAACAAACAAGAAAAAAAAACACAGACAAAAGAAAATTAGGTAGGTATATAATTAATATTTCTAAGGGTAATAGTAAGTATTCACATACTTGTAATTAAATGACCTAGCAAAGAGGAAAATACGGGGACTACACACTTCTCGCCCAGGGGTCGTTCAGGGCGTTTTTATATAGAACATCACAGGTAGACCTCGGATAGGTAGGTATATACACAGTAGGTTAGTTATACAAAGGTAACGAGACTAGATTTACAGATTAATTTTAGCTTCGAAGACAAAATGTATCAACGCGTCAAATATAGTTTTGTTGTTTGTGGATAGCAGGTACATAATATTGAAAGGGCATGGAACATTTAGCTGGATAAGGGTTTGTAATAGCTTTTTGGATTCTTGCTCATATCTCCTACAATTGAAAAAAATGTGGTCCAAGTCGGAAATTTCGTTACAATCTTCGCATATGTTACTTTCCAGAATTTTGATTTTATGCAGGTGTGCGGGATAACATGCGTGTCCAAATTTCATTCGGCATATAGTTGTGATATATTTTCTAGGGTAATTATAATTCTCATACCAATAATAATTTTCTTTTAGATTTGGCTCAAGTAAAGTGTATCGAGTAGGTTTTGTTATGCAGTACTGTTGATATATGTTTGACCAAGTTTTATACATATTACTTCTGGATAAATTTGTTCGCTCCTCTAAAGTAGTTTCCACCTTGACTTCTTCTCCTGAGAATATGCTCCTTTTTGCCAATTGATCAGCTACTTCGTTATACTTAATTCCCGTGTGTGCTTTAACCCAAACAAATATGTGTTTACTTGGAGAGTTAGCAATTGTGTTTTTTATTTTTACTATGTGAGGATTATTGAAACTGGATGTTATTTCTAATGGCGACTTTAAGCTGTTTAACACTGAGAGTGAATCAGTAAAAATAATAATGTTCTTTTTATTTATTTGTGACGCATACTCTAAAGCTTTATAGATTGCAAAGGCTTCATCAGAAAAAATAGAGGTTGTTTTATTCAGCTTAAATTTGCATTGCTCTTGTGGTGGTATAATAAAAGATGCACCTGTGCCATGAATATTTTTAGACGCATCTGTGAAAATAGGTGTGTAATCGTTATAAGTGTCCATGATTTGTCTGACAATTATATTGTTTAAGTGATCTATTTCTGTGTATTGTGGAGTAATCACTTTAATATCTTTTAAAAAGCTAACCAGGTTCATGCTTACTAGAGGTGGAACAAAATCTGTAGTGTTTCTGAAACCTTCACAGAGTGGAGGCGAGTTTTTGTGTGCCCAATATGAGTTTGTTAAGTCATAATAATTTAGTCTAGATAGTTTGTCTATAATAGGTGATTTTGGTTTTGCATTTTATCACAATTTTTTCGGAAATCATTGTTCTGCGTAGATGTAGGGGGGGTTCTGAAGGGTTTAAATGTATCAATATCTAAGAAACTTTCTTGACTTGACTTGAGATGCAATAAAACCAGAGCCGCACTATACCTTATGAAAAAGATGAAAAATAAAGTATTTATAATGAGAATGACCCAAAAGTCTTATAGAATTTTCAGGTTACAATTTATTATTCGCCAACAAAATAAATACGACCCTTGAAACGAAATGTATTGAATGACGTTGAAACACTGAAAAAACGATGGAAAATACTGCAGGCTCTTGCCAAACTGATTCATTAAATTCGGCGGTAAATTAAGAGAGTTCGCAGGGCTTTGTTACCTTATGAATCTTGAGAAAAGAAAAAAATTTATTTTAACGAGACTAGAGAAAAGAAAAAAATTTTAGGGCGCCACTAACTTTCTTTCCTAATAGAAAATTATAAACAAAATCGAATTTAATGGTCAGCTAACTTTCAAACTGTTATTTCAAAAAGCTTTTGTGCAGTAAATAGAACCATTGTCTAATTGTCTAATATAAAGATTAGACAATGATAGAACCATCTAAGTGAAAAAATGTATATAATCACTATCGTGAAATTTACAATAAAAGTGCGATGAAGGGGTAGTAATAAACAAATACATAAAAAAAAACAAAGATTTTAAACTAATAAAATAGGTATGTAGGTGAAGCCTACGGAACTTAGAGAATTTTGCTCCTCAACTATTTGCAAGGGAACTTGGTTTGTCCCACGGAGTTTCAGCTCTTGGAACTAGAGTCGGTATTCATATAAATGTAGTACTCCTAGAAACCTTCTAGGAACTTCCTAGGACCTTTCAGACCTTTGTACTCCTAGGGACCGTGTATGGTAATCCTGATTATTATGAGATAGGCCGGCAAATATTTATTTTCAAACTGATGAAGAGAATTATAATTCATGGATTACTGATGATTTATGAGAAATGACCCGCCGATACCTTCTCGGTTCTTATTTGAAGACACTTAAAAATTTTTAGTTTCCCGGAAAAATACTTTAAGAAATATTAATTTTTGATCTATGAGTTTATTCGACCACAAATCACAAGTATGAAATAATTTATTCATTTTTCAAACGCAATATTTTTAGGAATTATCGGTAGTCTATTCCACCAAAAATGAAAATTCTAAAGAAATTCATCGATAAATATATAAGCTGAAAGGTTGAACGCAAAGTTGACGTTTCACCCTGTCACGCCTAATACTTTTATGGCATCTGGCATCTCAGGTCAGGTCAGTTTCTCAGATATTGAAAAGAACTATACAGTAGAAAAAATTGACCTTTACCCTGACGTCATACCTACTAATCTCGCGAAATGAATCAATGAGTCAAAAATGGCTACAATTACTTTGTCGTGTGCGTAAATACGTTGACTGCTTGTTCAGCCACCGTCTAAGAAGTGAGGTTAAGTTGGAAATATTCATTAAATGCGAAACAGAAAATTTTGTACTTATCGTGGAATGAAAATAATAAATTAGAGGTCTTGAAAAAAGCCGATATTATAGAATTTATCTGAATGAAAATGATGAAACGATTTGAACAAAACTCGATGTATCAAAATAATGACAGTTGTCATAAGAGGTCAAAATAAATTCTTGTGAATAAAACCGATTAATCGTTTTTGGCGCTATCTCTTTTCAACATTTGGGAGTAATAATTAGAGTTACATAAGAACGTATGTCATTGCTTGAAAGACAAGTGTACGTATATTGTATGATGTGCTTTTACTGTCAGTAGAAAAGGATGAGGTATATAAAGTTTGTGTTTACTACTGTTCATTGTTAGTGACGTCAGGGTAAAGGTCAATTTTTCCTACTGTACCTTATTTCAATCTCACGTTAAAACAAGTGAGTACAATAGTTCGGATATCTTAAAGATAAACATCAAAACACCAATTGGCAAATTGGGATACTAGCAATTTTATTATATTGTACAAGCTGGCAGAAGCAAACGTGATCCCTGGTGGGCGTGTTCATGTCGCTGTAGTTGTATTTTTGTAGTAACAATTCGATATTTTGAATCGATAACCAAATATCGATACCATAAATGTCAACTGTTAAGAGATATGTAAACAAAGTCAAACTTGCTGAAAATGTAATTCTAAATATTAATAAAAAAATTTATATTGGACCAAAACTAAAACTCCCGTTTGCCCTAAATGTCTATATTTTCAAATTACATGACTGTATTAATGTGATGAAAAAGAAGGGTCAAGTTTCTATGGAAAGCAAAAAAATATGAACTGGTTATAGTCCAGTGTTGCCGATGCAAAAATGAAAATTACCCGAACTTACTATTCAAATTATCAGAATTTGTCAAAATTACCAAAAGGACACATTGTTTATCTAAATAAAGTCTTCGGCCCCAGTCAATTTGGAGAATCCCCAAAAACAATAGCCATTTTATATATCCCTTCTACAAAATATTCCAAAAACTATTGGATCCAAATTGGTGAAATTGTCTAAAAATCACATAATCATTCTCGCATTGACAACACTGATACAGAATGAATAAAATGATGTATGTTGATGAAATCACTCGGTCATATTATTTCGATTATATTTAACAATTACTAATGGACAATCGTTAACATTGGCTCTTGATTGGCTGCTTGCGATGACCTTATTTTAGTTCGCATATTTTCCGGGGCTCATGTTTGGTTCTGACAACTTGTATCCTTTAACTTCACAATAATGGAGTTAAAACAAAAACACATTTCAAATTAATACATAACGTTTACTTAAATTTTACTTTTTAAAATTGGTAGGTACAACTTACAAATGTTATTTGAATGTATAGGAATGCTACTAATATTTTATTTACATACATAAATATTAGTATTGCAGTTAAATTGTTAACAGTAAATAAATTTTGTTTGATTTGGAGGGAAAAGAACATACGACAACAAAAGACATAAAAAAGCAGAGTTGGAGCAACATTGTAATATAACGGTCTATATGTGATATTGACCTTTCGAATTGCAAACTAAAATGTTTGGTTCTATCTTGCAGATATACTTAAGTCATTGTATAATAATTCAATGTCCTTCGTGGTATATAGCCAGGGAAGTAGTTGCTGCTTCTTGGTGAACGAGCAAACATTTAAATTAATTCATGTGCACACAAATTTGCGATCACGAAAACTACTTTCTTTCGCCTCTTGTTACATGGTGTACTCGGTGGTAGATAGTCCAGTCTACAAGTTGAAAACCGTGAAAAATAGAGATAAAGTTCCTAAAAATATGAGCAATAGTTCATTGGATTCGGAATGACCTTTAGAAAAAGGTGTTTTGAGGATTTTACTGCATGTAAAAAATTGCATTGGTTATTAACAAAATAAGATGAAAAAAAAGATGTATTAAGGTTTTTGTTAATAACTCGTAAACTATTAATATTTAAGATATTTGGAAAAAAAGTCCTTAAATAGGAGGAAAAAAAGCTCCAGCTCCCGGAACTCTACCTCTATTATTAATAGTTTTAATTTAACGCTGAAAATAGGGCTCCGCGCAGCGATTACGGCATGGGTGCTCTACTGCTAAACACGGCGTATAACAGAATATTATTTTTTTATAGTAACAAATATGAATTTAAATAAATTATGGTATCATCCAGATAATTGAAAGAATTTATGCCCGCTGGAAAAAAAATTTTAAATCAATTTTCCAAAAAGTTATGCAATTGTTGATTAACGAATTTTTTTCCTATCTCCGTTTTCATTTGGCTTTGTGGAGCTCTTCTTATACAGTAAAAGCTCTTTATTCGCGGGGTATACGTTCCATAAATATGCCTCGAATACATAAACCGTGAATACGGAATGGCAATTTATATGGGATTATAGGGGATACGTTCCTAGGAGACAAAATAAAAAAACAAATATATAAAAAAAATATTTAATTGAAGTTTTTGAACATTTTAATTAATTATCTTAGGGCTTAGGCAATCGTTTGAAGAATTTTGTAATTTTTTCTTGCTTGGCAGTTTTCAAAAGCTCCTTCAATTCAGACTGATACACAGCAGTCGCATTAGCAATTTGCTTCTTAAAAATAAGACTTCGTTCCATAGACGGATCAATGTTCATAAAGAAATCGCAAAGCTCATTTGCCATTCTTAAACCTTCACTAAGATTTTTCAAATTAAATGTCACGTTGCTTTTCTCCTGTTTGTTTACATTCTTAAAAACACTGACCGCGGCGAAGGCAGCTTTTGTCAAAGGCCTCGGCGATATCATTTAATAATATACTTTAGGCAGTTGTAATAAGATCTATTTTACTTTTTTATTCGTCCATTTGACAAGGATATTGGGTTGGATACCTATTGGAATGATTTTATTATTATGTATGTACTTATTAGATCCGCGAATAAAGAAATTTTTAGTCGCGAATACAGGAATTGGGTCGCATTTTTTTTATCCGCGAATAGTGAAAACGCGAATAAAGGAAGCGCGGTATCTTGTTAAGTATATATTATATACTTAACAAGATACCGCGATAAAAAATTATTAAAGTTAATTATTTTGTTTTTCATAATTTTTTAAAGTTAACAAAAAATGAAAAGTCCAAGAAATGTTATTGAAAAATTTTTTTCAAACAAATGTTATATTATTGCTGTTTTAGTATCCCACAATGGCATTAAGTATCGTTGGAAACATTTTTTTTACATCATTTGTTAAGAAATTGTTTATAAACAAATAGACAAGTTTAATATTTAAAGACATTTTTTTACCATTATGTTGTCTTGGAATATTGATGATTTTTTTTATTGTTTATAACTGTTTTTTTTTATATTTCGATTGTTTAAATAATTAGTTAAGGAATTATTTTCTCTTTAAAAATCAAATAATTTTGAGCGTTAAATTAAAACTATGAATAATAGAGGTAGAGTTCCGGGAGCTGGAACTTTTTTTTCGGAAATTTCCTCCTCTTTAAGGACTTTTTTTCCAAATATCTTAAATATTAATAGTTTACGGGTTATAT
>CAJUYH010002215.1:24698-41465 GCA_910591685.1 Galerucella tenella | reverse complement strand
TTTACGGTCAAGTTAGATTGTATAAATTTACTAACATTACATTTTATAATTGAATTTAATACAGCACGTATGGATGTAATCAAGTTTTACATATTAAAGTCGTTCCCGAGTGAATGGTACATATCAAGTGATAGGTTTAATGTCCCTGTGTGCTCTTGGTGTATTTACGAAAGTCTATACAAGCCAAAATTCATTTTCTTCTCATATTTTTGATGACAATCTATCTTCAATTATTCCAGTACACGGTGCATACGGCCTCTGGTTTGTAATTAGAAGGGACAATATCACTTGCAGACCGGCTTCGGCGTATTTGCGCCTCATCAGTAGATGGTAGATATCATCCGTACAAAAACAAGCATAATTAGGGACTGGAGATAATCACATAAATCATCTACCATTCTGCAAGTGATATTGTTTCTTCCAATTACAAACCAGAATTGCAAAAGATTTTCTTCGTTATGATTTGATCAATTCATAAATTCTGAAAATTCTCCCAAATCATCTAGTTATAGTGGACGTAATATTTTTATTGCAGCTATCTAATCGTATATCCCCTTTAAGTTATGTTGCGGACTATGACGGTATCGTATCGAAATACAGTCGAACAAAAAGCCGACAATATCTATTAGATCAAGTATAGTCAAACGCACTCTTATCGTGCGGGTTCAAAGGTCACTAACCATATGTATCAAATCAAAAAACACAGAGGTTACCAAAATGTGGGATAACAAATACACACGGAGAGAAGAATAATAAGATTATTTTAACTAACATGAAGATAGCTACATAGACGTACCAAGATAGCTACATCATATATTGTCACTTTGAATTGTTAAACTGACATTTAAATAAAAACTTCGCTGGTGAAAGACTTTTTAGAATCGCTGAAAACTAAATACATTACCCTTATTTTTCCCGTCAAAATTGCATAAGTCTGTCTTATTTATCTTACGGACTTTATTTGGAAGTTATGATTAAACGCATTAGAAGAAAACGAAAACGGTGAGTATGTCTTTGTTGAATCGTATGACCCGCACGATAAGAGTGCCTTTGACTATATACCTACCTATTTATCACTGCTTTTTCATCGAAATTTGTCCTTGTTTATTTTCCACTGCAAAGGTTTTGCCTCTTGTTTTGCCTCTTTAGTTGTCTTCTTTCCCAGTATTCACTTCTTCAGATTCTTTCCTATTATTCACTTCTTGATTTTATCAATATCAATATTCAAGTTGGCTTACTGTCAATACTAGCTGCAGAAACATTCATTGGAAGAGTCTGAGGAATAGATTGAAGTCTTTCATGTCTTTCATGTCAATACTGCTTTGACAACAGCGACAAAATAATAATAATAAAGTGTGGTTAGGTTCACATAGGACCTTTCTGAACATAAGCAAGAGCTATGTCTATTAATATTCTATTAGTAAGAAGCTTCCTAGGGAAAATCTAAGAGCAGTAATTGAAACTTCATGCTTCAAATATTATTTTATTGATTTTCAGCATCAAACACCTAAACTCAGTTTAATTATAACTGATGTTTAGAGTGCGGGAAGTTTAAATGTTCCAGCAAAATTTTCGTTCTCATTTGCTATAGTTCGGGTGGGCTATCAAACATATTTTAAATTAAAATAAAACTCCAAGGGTCGCGAAGTCCACCAAAACTAAAAGGCCTATTATCCCGACTATAGTAGCTATCAATCTGTCGAGTGTCCTTAAAGTTTCATCCTTAAACCAAATGAGTCTTTGTAATCTCACAAATTATACTCGTCATTTTTGCTGCTACAACTTTCTCTTGATCGGTTAGTAGTTTAAGGACGTTAGTAGACTAGACTTACCAAAATCACAATCTGATCGCACTGGAGTTGCCTGTTCTGCATAACAAAGCAACCCTGTACCTACTATTTGTAATAAATTGAAAATTATATCTCACAATGTGTTATTGTTTTGAATTTGATCTGCTATGAATGAGCTCTTTTTAATTCTTGAAATTATCATGAAGTTATTAACTAAAGCTATTTTTACGTGACCACTTATTGACTGACTTCATCGCAACTCACAGTCTTTTGGATGAGACTTCCGAATTTCCTGTATATAAAGAGCCACCGTCTTCTATTACACCAGAAAGGCACTGTAATATTTTTTGTGATTCCACAGACTACTACTGCATTCTTATTTCACAAATTAATGAATTGCCCTACAATACAATACTAAGATATAACTTGTGCAGAACTCTTACTTCCCATTTTTCTTCCATTGTTCGTTCTAATAAGTATATACGTTACTGTAAAGTTGAAATGTTTTTCAAGAAAACTCTTTTCCAAACAAATTCATGACTTCTTTTTATTTCTAAACAAAAAGAATGGAAAATATATCTGCAAGACAGAACCCGGTTAATGTTACCACAAACGTCTTATTTAATATTTATGTTTCATATTTGACTTTGACGACATCTATTACTGAATAGTTTTTTTTTATATTCCTTTCTTATAGTTTGAGACTGGGTTTTTTGTCGAACAAGTGCTGCATGCAGAAATCAAAATACAAGGTGAGACTAGAATTAATGTAAGTCGGTTATAGAAAGTTTTGGTGTTTCGAAGTTACTCAAGACAGTTGTGAATTATAATAATTATTTTATAGAAAATCTAATCCATTCCAAATTTTGACGGCTCTGTTTGTTCTCACTACTACTGCGTATTATGCGCCAAAGTCAGTACAAAAATTCTAATATTGCTATGATCATCTAATTCAGAATGCTTTCTGCTGTTATGATATATTGTTATGCGTCATTTGACATGTTACGTATGATAGTGGACATGTAACGTGGCACAGTTGACAAATGACACGTGACACATCTGACATTTGACAGCAAGCGTGGCTTAAGTGTTCGCAACTTCTCCAGCGTCTATTTGGTTTCTATTACTTCAATCTTGATAACATTTTCCAGATAACTGGAACACTTGAAAATGTAAGTTTCCGCTTTCGTGCCAAAAACAAAGCTTTGTCAGTTTCATGTATTTCTAGCCTGTAGCTATAGAAAATAGGAAGAATGCTTATTCGATATTTCGGTTGATTTCACCAGAATATATTTTATCTGGGAATACTTAGAGAACAAATTTGGCCAATTGTAATCTAATCCTGCAACTTTATCCCGAGCACAATCATCTTTGAGGATAGTTTGAAGCACAATATTAATAGAGGAGTGGTGAGTAGATGTATTGCTCAGTACTCTGACAACAATTCACTTAACAAAATAAAGTTGATAACTCAGTTATTAAAAAGCCGGATTAACAGAGCGTTGAATAGAGTCAATTAAAGGAAGATTTACCTAATGCTGCATTTACATAAAAATTAATTAATTCGCTCGTGCTCGCAGAAAGCTCGCCAGAGGTTGCGGAGCGTTCATTCGTTCTCGCAAAATGATCGCATTTATTCAAAAAGTGGCTCGCTGAAAACATGCGTTACTTCCGCGTTTTTTGTAGAGCATGCTGAACGAAGAAAACGTAATCATTTATTGTGCTTAAACATGAAATATGGGTGATGTGAAATTGATTTGAATGGAAAATAAGTATATTAATAGGTACCTATAGTAAAGGAAAATGTTTTAATACAATTTCCTGCTAAACGCGCTCGCTGTGGATAGCAGTCGCCACTTTTTTTCCATCAGAATTGAAATCGATCAATGATGCATTTACCGTTATTTATGCTAAATATCATGTTAATAAACATATAAAATGACGTAATATATTTTGGTTTGAATATATTTTTGACATTTGTATATTGAGAATGAATCAACACCAGTAGGAACTATTAAACTGAATTGAAATCTTGAATAAATGGATCATTATTGGGGTCATATATCAAATAAAATTGGGTTATGTCGTGATGGGCACGTTCAGAAGAATCAAGAAACGGTGGATTAATCTTAAAACCACCACCTGGTCAACTTTTTTATTAACGTGGCGACCACTGTGGAGTATTGGCGAACAAACTAATACATGTATACACTTGCTTGGCCTGGTGGTAACGTTCTCCGCTCTTCTCAGTCATTAATGATGGAATATCCACCACCAACATACATTTTTAATTGTTCACAATGGATAAAAATTTCCTTAGATGATTTTCTAGCTTTTCGGCTCGAACTGCAACAGTTGCAAGCATGAGTGACTTTGTTCGTTTATAATCTAATGCGAAGAAAATTACGTGGGTGCCATTTTGAACCACGCTTACAACGGAATAACAACGTTGAAAAGGACTGTGTTGAAGCGATCACTTCCTCTGGCAGGTCGTTTCTCGTGACCACTTTGAGCATCATAATATGCCGCCGTTAGCCCTGCGAATGAAAAAATGTTTGTAAGATGCGATTCTGCGATATAAGTAGAATCACGTTAAAATAGCACGCATGATGCGTCAAATGTCACACAGCAATATTGATCGGACTGCGCTCATGGTGTGTACTCTCTTTGCTTCAGCGGTGGACTTACAGCTTAGCATAAATTGATATTGATTTAATGACATTTATTGTTTTATTTTGTCAAGGAAGATGAGAAGCGTATTTCAAATCATCATAAAAAAGTGCTCGTATACCGGAGAGACATTTAGTTACTTATACTTTATCAGGAGAGTTGAGTTTATTAAATCAACACAATTTACCCCTTCGAGTAATATCATTATTGTAGCAAATGACCGAAATAGTCGGTGTGATCCAATAAAGTATATCAAATTACGAATTTGTCACGTTTTCAGTGAAGCCCAGAGAATATCGATATCCGCCTAATTCGTAGTGATCCCTAGTTTGAACCATAAGTAAGATAAAAACCCCAATAGTCAATTTTTGTCAAATCTCTGTCAAATTTGAAAATAAAATGGTACGTTATGAATTTACAATGAATGCAAAATACATTATATAGGGTAAATTCTTGTATTGTTCGCATTTTCCATTTCCCCGTGGAAATTAAAAGTAACACGGCATGACACGTCACTCATACAATATAAAACGACTGGATGTTATTCAAAGTCCCGTCTGACGGGACTTGCACTGTCTCTGTTTCTCCGCTTGTGCAATATGATGAGGCTGCTGCCAACGATCTATTGTTGCCGCTCCAATTGTTACTAGAACGCCAACCGCAAATTTCGGGTTATATTTTTGTAATATTATTGTCGAGAATTATTACATTTTTTCTTATTTCACGCTGGATATACTTTGCACATCCTCCAAACAAAATAAATTAATCGTAGTTTCTTATCTTTATTTTTGTTGAATGGACTGGTGTGAATATTATCCCAGAAACAATTCACTGGAGTATATACAAAATGAGAAAAGTAGTCACTGATACCAACTTCGTGACGATTTATAGTAGAAGTAACATTTTAACGTTGCGGCGACGAGTTTGAAAAAAAGTTGCGCAGCCAAACATTATTAGTTGCGTGAGGACCAGTATAGTGAAAAATTCAGTCAATATTCAACTTTTTGATACGACCTTGTAAATTATAATGTTCAATATAGTTTGACGCTGTTATGTATCTTTTTCAAATGATTCAATTGCGCATTATAATCTCAAGTCAAAATTTCAATGGTTACCCTGTATACTGGGAGTTAAATGAAAACTCCACTTTTCCATTTGATCCAACACGGTACCTATTCAATATGTCACATTATACTGGGTGTCTCATTATATTCTGACTGTTTTCAAGAGCTTATATCTTTGAAACGGTTCTAGATAATAAGATGCGGTTTCCTCAGTTAGGTTTAAAATTACCGTGAGTTTTGTTGTGACACATTTATATAAATGGCGTATTTCCGGTTTACTCGCTAGAAATGTAGCGTATTTTCAGAATACAGTAGATGGAATTTTTTAAATGGGAACCCTGTATATTTAGCAATTTCTTGAAAGACGCATATTTTTACTTTTCATTGGTACCTTAAAGTTTAACATCAGTGCACAGAAAGCGAAGTTAGATAACTTTAACTGGGATACTGTAATGATTCAGATATCTTAATAAATAAATCTTAATAAATAATAATCAAGGATGCGTTAATATGTCACATCACAAAAATATTGCGATCATTGACAGAGCGTCACATTGTGTTAGAACCAGCTAGAACAAGATGGTATTTTGAACCAAAATGTTTACTTTCAACAAGACGGGGCTCCACCCCATTATTCCAACATAGCAAGAGAATCTGTTAACCAACAATTTGGAAATAATTGGATTGGTAGGACTGGTCTAATAGAATGGCCTATTGGAATGGAATATTTTTCTTGAAATACTGACAGCAGCATTTGACATCTTGATTGGATTCCACAAATGTATAGACCAAGAAGGAAGACACATCGAACATTTGTTTTAGAGTGCCCTAAAACATGTTCCTATTTGTGCACCGATTTTAAACTCTAAAGTACCGTTATGAAGTAAAAATATGCGTCTTTCAATAAATTGCTAAAAATACAGGGTGTCCTATTTAAAAAATTACATCTAAGTACCTACTGTATTCTGAAAATACGCCACTTTTCTAGGGGGTAAACCGGAAGTAGGCCATTTATATAAATGTGTCACAACAAAACTTACGGTAATTTTGAACCTAACTGTGGAAACCGCATCTTATTCTCCAGACCCGTTTCGAAGATATAAGCTCTTAAAAACAGTCAGAATATAATGAGACACCCTGTACATAAAGTTCATTATTTACGATAAGTTTGCAATAACAAAGCATGACAGATGTCTTACATCGTTGCCACGTTGTAATTTTTTTCCAGCTGTTGGTATAAAATTATAAAAAAAGTTGTTCATTGTATGATTACATCCAACTCGAAAATGAAAGCAGAAATTATAAAATTTTGATAAGTAAATACATAAATTTCAAGATGTCGAAGTTTGAAACCATAAGCTTAACTGAAAAATGTTATCTTCATCAAAGATTACAGAATAAAAATATAAGATGTTTCACTCGTTCGAATTTATCGCGTAAAGCACCGATGCCGCTGGTGACTTGGATGGTACAGTACGTCGTTACGTCCTTACTTGCATTTAATTTGGCATATTATACGGGACGTCGCCCGTCGAGCGCTTTTATTTTAGAACGGTGTTTATTGGTTGTTCGTGTTTTATATTTATGTTGTATGGATTTTTTTAATTTATTAATTAATTGTTGAAATGAGCAAAAAGTCATCTTAATATTTTTCTCATTAATAGCAAAGCTTGAACACTAAATATTTTGTAATATTTGCTAATACCAAATTACGGATTTATTTTTATAATAAGGATATTTTATAAACAAGTACATTACACAAGAAAACACAAAAATTCAATTCTTTAGCTAACCAAAGTGGAATTGGTCAGTTCCTTTTGAACGAATTTACTAAATTTTCTTTTCATCATCCAAGTTATCAATTTCCTTTAAAATATTATGCCAGTCTCTATACCAGAGTCCGTATATATTTTACTCTCAAATGTATATTGAAAGATTTGAAAAACAATAGATTAAATTTAACACATAAACCAAACTCCAAACTAAGTATTTAACAACATTTATAAAATTTTATAATAAAGGTATCCTGCAGCTGCTTCTCTTTTTACTGTTTTATCCTTGTCAATACAAAAAAATACTCGTTATTTAAAGATCACAAAATTACTGAGATGCTGGATAAAAACTGTGAATTGATTCATTTACTTACTTTTTCAAATTCATATCCCGAACATTTTTCGAAATAATTAAAATTTAAAAATGAACCTTTGTGATAAAAAATCCTATTAATTTAAATATATATTTCTCTAATTACCCCCTGTATAGCTTAAAATACAATAAGCTTTTCGAACTTCTCTGGTATCTACCGGTCTCGTTATTGACAACAAAAGTGAGTCGTAAACATAATTTATGAGAGCGGCGTCCGTTTGGGACAGCAACTTGAATTAAACCGCCCTGGAGTGGAACACCTTATATTTTAATTCTGTAATCTTTGTCTTCATGCATATTTTGAATTGCCTTGTTATTGTAGTATTGAGTAACAATGTATTTATTGAAAACTCACATCTCTCACAGAAGTAATAGGAATTAGCGGTCCACCGTTATCTCATTCTCTCTCAAATTATTATATTAGGGATGCTACCATTTTCTTGCAACCACTCATGCATCGCGACGCAGTTTTCGATACTCTCTTTTAACTAATTATGAAAATAACAGAGTATATGTTACACAGGGCAAATAACAAATTATAAAATGCGAATGAAAACGACAAACCAACACAAGAAATTCTGATATAATTGTCTGATTTTGAAAACATAAGTCTGGCAACCCCGGACACGGCAGCCAACTTTTGGACCGTAACTTTCCCCTTTTTATGATTAATTATTCCATTTACACTTTGAATATTTAGATTTTGTTAAGTGGCTTCAATTGTTACTACAAATGTCAAAATTGCAAACTCATCGTAAATGAACTATTATATGTACATTTTTAATCCCATACCGTAGAGTGCCAAGTGTACTGGTAGTCAATATTTTACTTTTTGGTATAATTAATCCTTCTAAATAATAATCGACAGTAATTATTCCAGCCTCTCATTTGGTTGATCCTCGTATATAGAAATATTTTCCTTTTTCATGTGATGCAACTTTTATATAAAAATCAAAAGTGAATAAAGTATAATAAATCAAAAACCCGTTCTTTGTTGTAATGTTAATTAATATTCCAGTTATTCCTTTGATTTTACCCTGTATATCATAACCTAAAAATAAGTATCTATTTTACCCTTTTATATGGGTTAAACCAGTATAGTACAATTTAAGGCAATATTTCACTTTTTCATTCCACTCCACCTTGTATTTTATAATCTAAATATCAATATTTCACCCTTCCAGATATCTTAACGCTGTTAATATAAAAAAATAGTATAACATTAGTACCTAAATATTTTAATTTTCTCACATGATTCCACCCGGTATATAGACAATTTTCAATAATAATTAATGAGTAATAACCATTATTCCCATTATCATCACCATCATGATAAGTACCTGCTGTATATTTTAAAAATACCTATAAATAATTCAATATCAATGTTACCAATTTGGTACCGATTTCTGTATTAAAACTACCGATTGCTGTTATTTATAAAAACACAATGAATATTATTCAAGTAAATAATCAACAAAAAATGCCCTTGCCTTCAACCTAGCAGGCTGTGAGTATTCAGGCAAGTCTTGACAATTCGAACAAAGGCTGGTAGTTTCAACATGTATTGTATGAGTTAACTCTTGTCTTTAATTTCGTGATTATTTTTAATGAAAATCGTGGATAATTAACAAAAAAACGGGAAAATATGTGTTAAAAGTGCTGTTTAAATAGTGTTATATATTTTAACATGATGTGGGATCATATTAAAGGAACGATTGATTATATTTATTGAAATTTCAATTTCAAGACGTTCTTCCCATCCGGCGTAAAATGGATCGGTCCGTCTTTTCCGATTGTAACAATTCAATTAGGTACGAAAACTTTTTATCTCAAAACTTATCGATCGAAATTTTGAACGGTATAGAGTTAAATAGAATTGGAAACTTTAAATTGTGTACAAAAGAAGTTGGTTTTGGCCGTTCAACCGGATCCACTGAGAAAAAGGCTACCAAGGTAATATTATTTTCTTAATATTATAGAACTGTTACTGGGATTTTTGAACTATCCGGAACCATGATTTTTTTACTTAGTTTGGGAAAAATAGTACTTACTCATCTATTTTTAAAGAGAATTTTTCGAAAAATTTACAATAATACACAAGAAAATATTCAAAATATACTGAACTATAGGGACACACGATTCTTTGACTGATTTTGTGAAAAATCAATAGTTCTCACCTATTTTGAAGATTATCCGTTGGAAAATTTGCGGGTTATACACAATTAACAGGGAAAAAGCCAATAAAAGATTTTTTTCTCCACTTGGGCCATCACTTTTTGGCCCGATATTTTATACAAAGAACAGTTTAACTGTATCGCACTGTACATAAGAGTGATCAACAACATCTATTCTCGTTATCTGTGAAAAAAATTCAGTCAGATTCTTCATAACATCATTTAAATTACCACTTTTATAAAATACATATTTGAAAGACAACCAATTTGTATGTGAATTATTCTAATGACAGAATTGACAGATATCTTTTCATGAAACGTAATTCGTAACCAAAACCATAAATCTAAATATGCATTCTCTAAAATTTCTTTTTCATCTTTGTTCATCTTTGAATGTAAATGAGATTATAAATTTTTAGGTCACAATAAAAAAATAAAATTGTTCATAACATTTTATGTGCCTTGAGCACGTGGGCTCTCGTGCTCTCTCCTCAGTCTCAGAGCTAGTCTCTCGGCGCAAAATGTCGTTTGTCAGCATACATTGTATTATTAATCACAGGTAATAGAATACTAATATGTACTTTGTGCCAATCAACTTAATGATACATTTTTTATAACTATAAACTACTGTATTTTTTTGTTAAATGAAGTTTCATCCAGAGTGGAATAAATTCTTGAAATAATATGTGTATTTATTCATTGATCCAAAAAATTGATTATTGCTTAAAAGGAACTAAAGTTCTTACCGTGTGTCCCGCGACCCGCGAATTTATTTTTATTAAATCTACCCATTGGTCTTTCTGCGAATGAATTAATTATCTCTATCATTGGTGAGTACTATTATCACAGCATTTATCATTACTTATCATAGGTAAGTTGGAAACAATTTTTACCCTAAACGTTTGAGCATGGAGACTAGCCTTTGAGGTTGGGTTTTCGTAAAATAATAACATTATTTTGCATTTTATCGTTTTTTGCAGACAATCACGAAGGATTACCAAGAATTTGTGACCCGAACCAAAGTAATATGTATGAAGGTAATATATTGATATAATTTTAGATACCTATTACTCATGTGAAAAAATGTGCCTTAATATTTTGATCACTGTTTTTGTGTGCTTGCTCTGTAATATTGGTGTGTGCTTCAAGAAGCCAAATTGTTTAGAGGGGTACATCAGTTGAATAACTGAAAAATTATACATATAAGAAGTTTTAAGTTTTCTGATCTAGATATTAAACAAATTCATAAATGTTTTGAAACAATGAACCTCACTTATTAAAAATAACAGGTGTTATTTGCTCGAAGATTACTTCCTTAAAAATAATTTTACCGACTCATTCAGATCGACAAAATTTGCACTTCCTTTTTAAACTTAGTCCAATTTCCATCCCAATTCAGATTTAGGTATTTACTGTTTTTGTATGTTATTTTGGATATTTTATTGTATGAAAGATGTTGAATTAATAACATTTTATCACTTGCAAAGGGTTTTCTATTCTCCTACCTTAATTCCCTATAATATTATATGCTAATACAATATTTGCAGCTGAATGATTTAGCACAATAATTTCATTTCTTAGTCTTTGAAAACTCGACTTGAAAGACTAAAAAAGAAATATTGAAGTGCAAAATATCAAAATATCAAAAACATAAATATACGGGTTGTTCCAGAGACACCCTGTATAAAATCCCTGGATAGAGTGTGGTGGTAGTAAACCCCGTTGAAACCTACTTATCTCAATCTGATATAGCCACCCAATTTTGTATTTTTTTTTCTTATAAAATCTGCAGAAATATAAAATATGGAACAAAAATAAGCGTATTCAGAAAATCCGACAAAAATCAGTATCCCACCAATAAAAGGAGATCATCAACTGGATTCCAAGCACCCTACTTTCGAGAGTGAAGTGTGAACTTAACAAAAAAGGAAACCACTTCAAGATATGTAAGACGTTTGACCTATATCTGGGGCGTCGATGGATAAGAATATGTTCCAGCTGTGTCGGAAACTCATTCAAAAACATTTATGCAGCTATTTTCTTTTCTTGTGAAAGTATAATTTTTTTTCTTAGGAGATTAGAAGTAATACGTCTCGAGTTAAAATTTTTTTTTCGTAAGAAAAGAAAGGAGATTAGAATTACAAAGCAGCAAAGAAATAATATTGAAAACCTTTGAAAGATGTAAGGTTAGACACAAAAATTGTAAATTTCGGAATATTTATGAGCTAAAAACAGTATGAAATGGCTATTTTTCATAAAAATGGATTACCTACTGACGATAAGTCTTCAAAATTTTTCAAAAATTCAAATATAAAATGGTAAACTTGAACTCTTGTGTACTGACCGTTGTCTTTAGTAGGTTCCTTTTTAACTTCCATAACTTGACTTCAACAAGGCATACGATTCAAAGCATAAGGTATATTTATTTTGTTTTGAGGGGACATCAATAATAATACAATAATAAACATAGCAAAATAGTGGTGTGATGTGAATGGTGATAATTTTTATTCGCATTGAAAAAAGTTCAAGGACATATGGATTGAAGAGAACACTTTTGAATAGGTCAATAATAGCTTCCATTTCTTCACAATAATTTTTTTGCTACAGCTTACTTGTAGGGCTCCACATGGTTTTGACAGTAGGTTCTTAAAACTCTCTACCATCTTTTCGTCTTTTGTTCACAGCCCAATCTCATAAAATGGACGCCAATTCTTCCACTGTTCGATTTCTATCTGATTGATACCTTTCATCATTACAAAAGTCCATAAACTCTTCCCACAAATGGATTCTTCAAAAAATTATATCAAAGATAATAGCCCTCGGCCTGCGGCCTTGGGCTATTATCAAGCAACACGCTTTCAGCATTCTCTATGACAAAATTATCTCGGTATTATCAAGACCCTAGGGATATTACCGTCTTGACGTATGCTAGGCTAGTGATTCCAAGGCGGGAGTAACGGCGAGGTGGGCTTGGTTGGTAGGCATCTCCGTTGGGGATGAGTCCAACACTGTCTGGGTACTGGTCCCAGTCGAACATGAGTTTCCCACCAGTACTACTACTGACAGTATTACTACTGATAATGCGGAAGATAGGATATCATCTCATCAGATAAGTTTGAAACACCCAGCTTCCGCATGATTTGTATTAGGTATATACTTTTCCGTAGCTAGATATTTCAAAGATAGGTTTGAGCAAATGATCTGATAATATGATTTATTCACGATAAATTAACTCCAACGTTAAAATGTCATATACCTGGAATTGTTATTGTCACTTTGACATCGATAAAAAAGGTGCATCCTTTTTTATCGGATGAAAACTTCTCTTCCTCAATATCTAGTAAGCGGACGTCACTTTTACACAATGACAATGAGTCGCAAGTTATTAAGTTATTAATAAAGATAACTATTGTTGTTGTTCATCCATATATTCTGTCGTTAATTTATCTTGCCAAAAAACACTCGATCTTTCCTTTTATCAGTTGAATTTCTCCTTATCCCAAATTTTTGCCTATCACTAAATTTGCTCGAAAAACTGCCATTAGATAAAATCGCTCCACCTTCGGTGTCGCGATTTTATCATGTCAGTTTTTCTCGTAAAATTAGTGATTGGCAAAACTGTTTCGTTGCAAAGAGAAATTCATCCGATAAAAAAAAGCTCTTGTGTTTTTACTGTTGACAAAACTTCAAAATGTTAACAGGTCAATTAGAAAGATTCACCAATTTCCACACAATTGAGGTGAGTTTTACTATTTTATTTATTGTTCATTGACAGAGATCATCGTCTTTAGAAATTTTTCTGGTGCTCTTGAATTCAATGTTTGTCCAATTTCGGAAAAATGGTTATTTCCGTTACTAATCAATCAGGCAAATCCGCATTGTGTAGTGAAGGTTTATACTTCATGCTAGTGCAAAAACGTATTCAGGTACACTTTGCACTTTATTTCCATGTGAACAATCCTGAATACATTGATCAATATCCCTAAATTCCGTATTGGTGCACTGTATAAATTGAAAATTCTTCATGGGTAATATTATTTTCAGTCGTTTGATAAAGTTACTGTGTTAGCGAAAGACGTCACAAGTTTAAATTGAACATTAAGTAGTTCAAAATGTAATGAAGTTTCAAACAAATTGAATTGTTTTATTTCATAGTTATGAAGAAATTTATCAATCAAATCAAACTTCTTCTGCTGATGAACTTACAGATCGATACATCTCCAATAATGTTGAGGTACACATTTTGCAGCGAACAAAAAAAATTTTATGCACTCCGTGAAAAATGTGCACTATAAAATCTACAATTTCTCAGCGAATCCCGTCTTTTTCTGTTTATCGAACATGTTATTTGAAACAAATGAGTCGTAGTGGAGTCCCACTCGGTACCTAAAACATTTTTGCAAGGCATTCCCAAGGTATATTACTGAATTTTTCAATTCCATTATGGCCCATCAAAATCGCGGAACGCCGAAGAAACAAAAGCCAGTGAAATAATTTGTGTTTCACCAAACAGGTATGTGTATGGGCAGGCTGAGCATGCGCCGAACATCTTCGAACTAGAGGGGTGAATTTCCCAGTCAGTTTGTAGGGTGCTATGTCCACGGTCCCATCAGACTTTCCAAATTCGATCGATTTTCTCTCGAAAAAGTCGGACGCTGAATCTGCGGAACTTTTTTGGCGGCGGGCGATTTTTGAAACATGCTTCATAGACAGTAACATATTTTTTTTAAATACGCGAATTAACTTTCAATAAATTTTCATAGAAGGAAAAACTTTTGAATTGTGTTTGTGTGAATAGTAGTGAAAATGTTGTAGATGTTTTAGTGCAGTGAATTGGTTTTTCCGGTGGAAGTTATCCAAATATTTTTACGATGGTCAGAGTATTTTCTCAACCGCTCATCCGTTGGAAGGTACTTTTCTTCTTTGTTTCCTTGATGGATTACGCCACAGCCGGAAAAGACGGTAAGTATGTGATTTTAACTCAATGGAAAAATATCTAAGAAATCTAAAGTGAATGTACCCATTCAAAAATAATAGAAAAAGGGTTGCGTGTTGAGCTCACAGATTACTTTTAGTTCATTTATTTAGGCAGAAAAAAGTACAAATTAAGATTTATTCTTCGGTATATTGAGAAAAATCTTTTGGGTATGGAAAATCACTTTCAAGCTTGTGGTGTACTCTATTTATCCTACGACCTTTCATAATTCCACGAGTTAATTTTAAAAACTACCAAATCATTTTCAGTTATATTAAATAGGATTCTTCAATATTCATAAACGGACAGCTGAATTGATTAGAGCGTTGGTATTGCTATTTTAACTGTGTGTGTTAAATGTTGGTTCAATTACCAAGCAATATTTCATTTCAATTCATTACGAAGATGAAAACATTACACTTTTCAAACGCTGATTCAATTTTTGTGCCACTTTTATTGTAAATATTATTTAAAACAAGCCATTCAAGTATGTACTGTCGACCATGGGCGTGAATATTTTCAATTTGTAATAATTCAAACAAGGATGAAACTTTATTGTGGGTACCCATATCACTAAGGTATTTGCAAATACTCATGAATTATTGTTGTTGTATAGAAACAAAATGTGAACGCTAAAATTAAGTCAAAGTACCCAAAAATGATTTTGAAAAGTTCAACGTAATCCAAATAACAAACCGAATGAAAAACATTCCAAACTTGAATATTAACGAGTTTTTAATGTTATCAAGATAATATGAGAATTGGCCTGCATGTGACTTACTACATAATTTTGAAATATTTCTATTAGATAATTTTTGCTCCACAATATCGATAGCCATATTCTACGAAATTGTATTGTCAAAATCTACCTTGTCCAACTAATTTTGTGATAAAGCTACGTTTACTCGAAACGGAGTTTTCAATCAACATAAATCATATCATTATTGGTGAAAATCCACACGCTATAAAAGACAAAGCACCAGCAAATATATGGGATGAACGTCTGGATAGACCAATCGGCAATCAACTGCTGGGATTAGTTCAACAGGACCGATTACCTCAACTTTTTGCGAAATAATTCACCTGAATTAACGAACGACGATGTCTTAATTATACGGCAAAATTCATGGTTCATGCACGGTGGTTGTCCTGCTCATTTTAACGCGGGTTTGCAGTGAATAATTTATCATTGCAGCGTTATACAATGTAACTACCAAGTTCGAAGATTGTGAATAGCGGTTTTCCTAATATTCTTGAAAAACTTAGATTAAATGAACATCAAATTATAATGTAGTTTGCGTTTGGCGGTAGAGTTTCTGGACACTCTGTTTATTTACAATGCTTCTTTCCAATGGAACAATTTTATGAGAATTGAAGTGACAATATTTATCAATTTATGCTGATTATAAGGATGAATGAAAGCATTTCCAAAAAGTGTATTAAATGGAGTTTAATAAAAATCGCATGGAAATATTTCATTATTTCATCAAAGCTAATAGTATGATACTATCATAACGAATTACAGAGTCGAAAATGAAAGAACAAAGACCGTTAACTGAGAAGCAACAACATCTTCCTAGGCTATATGCCACGAAGGACATTGAATTACACTTCAAAGTTAAACGGGTCTGGTATATCTGCAAGATAGAACCAACCATTTTAGTTTGCAGTGTAATTCAATGTCCTTCGATGCATATAGGGGAGTGGTTGTTGCTTCGGTAGATGCCCCGTCCAAAGTGGCCGTCTGCCTGTATGACCCTATGACCAATAAACTTGACCCAAATCGCAGCAGAGAGGTATATTAACTCTGAAATATCGCCAAACCAGGATTGGATTAGTATATATCCAATTTATGTTAACAAAATTCGTACAATTATGAAATGAAATACCGAAAATGAGTGCTCTTGTAATAACACTGATTTACAACGACGTTACGGCAAAGTATCTTC
>CAJUYH010002215.1:0-24688 GCA_910591685.1 Galerucella tenella | reverse complement strand
TCTTGTAATAACACTGATTTACAACGACGTTACGGCAAAGTATCTTCATATTAAGAAGTCTTTATCGAGTATGTTTGGCAAGGAACATATTCAACAACACAAGATAATATGTTTCAAAACTTCATCGACTATATGTTATTATTTTATCAGAGATAGATGCTCAGAGTAAGCCTAATTGAAGGTAATTTTGTCGCGACACTAATAAGTGCTTCGACGTTGATCTTTTCTGATTAGTAGTACCCTTTGTTGGAAAAATTTATCTCATGATTGTACGAATCCACCGTTTGGACTTCACTACGATTTCTGTTTGGGCACTTCGTTATGCTGATATTCTTGAGCAATTCCAAGTTCAATTTTTAAAACGTACGTATCCTTATGTTACCAGTGTCAACACCCAGCTATATAGTTAGAGTAGAGTGCGGTAGAAGCAAAATCTCATATAACATATTTAAATGGACGTTAAACTGGTGAACGAAAATTCTTATGATGGATGACTTCCGTTACCCCAAATTGTGCTCCTTCCGTCAATTGCATCTAATTGAATGTGATAGCAGGTACTACTGGGCAGCTCAGGTAAAAGCTGTTTTTACTTTCATTGATACCAATCTTACTTGGAATAACCTCTTCCTTCGCTTTTCACAGATAAATAAGTAATCTCTTACTTAAATTAAAAAATAAACTTCTAGAATTAGATATTTCTCTCTGCCAACAGCCATCCTTCCTTCCCATATATTAACATTTAACAGTATCTCCGTCACGACAAAAATATCTGTGCCCAAAAATACCCATCCAAATTACAAGAACTATCGCGCAACTTCGGTTATGTAATACATCCTCCTTAAAGTTTACGTACAAAGGCTGTACCTATCAGATAAACCCTAATGAAATCTGCACAATTTGTAACCAGAAGGAGTTAGAAACGATAGAGCAATTTTTTTTTGATTGTTCAATATATATTGTAGTATGAAACAATCCACCTTAAATTACCTAGCCGATATCAATGCTGCAGCTGATTCACTTAATAATATTACAATAAATTCAGCTAAAGCAATTATTGCTAGCTATATTTGGAATGTTCTAAAACTCAGAGCCTTTATTATAAATGAATAGCTAATATTCATTTTATCATTGTAAACAGGTTTATATATTGTTCTCACCCTTTCCATAAAGTTTTAAAAGGAAATAAACTATCTATCTATCTATTTATCCACCGTTTGGACTTCACTTCGATTTAAGTTTTCAGTTACTTTCAAAAATATTTTACTTTTACAAGAAATCTGACATATGAAACTGTATAATAAAATGTAAGAAATGAATCACAATTTTGGTTTCGTGAATGAAATGTTGAGTATCCTTAGTACGTCTCTGGCTAGTTATCTACGAATTTTTACAGTTTCTAGCATAAGAGAGATGTTAAACATGTAGTGTTTTGTGGCACAAAGTTACCACCAGCGCCTACTTGGGGTACTGGTACGAACTAGCACTCAAGACGCGCGCTTTTCGAATTTTCAAGCTTCCAGCATACGCGTTATAGTATACAATATTTGCAATTGAATGATTTTGCACTTAAATATTTGTTTTTTAGTCTTTCAAGTCAAGTCTTCAAAGGCTAAGAAATAACATTATTGTGCTAAATCATTCAGCTGTAAATATTGTATTAGAATAGTGAATCTAAATGAGTCTGTGAAATTATTTTCAAGAAAGTGATTTTCACGCAAATAACACCTTTCATTTTCAATAAGTAAAGTTCATTATTTCGAACCATTTATGACTTCGTTTAATATCTAGATCAAAAAACTAAAAAAAAAACATATTTGTATATACACAAATATAGTGTTAACAATATTAAAGCACTTTTTCACATAAGTAAAAGGTACCCGCAATAACATCCTAAATTACATTGATATAAACATATCTAGCAACTACATACATATTGTTTAGATTTGGGTCACAAATTTCTGGTAATCCTCCGTTCTTGTCTGCAAAAAAACGATAAAATTACAAATAATGTTTCCATTACGAAAACCCAACCTCAAACGGCTAGGATTGAAAATCTACTTTTTTATCTTACCTATGATAAGTGATGATAAATGCTGTGATAATAGTAGGTACCAATGATGAAGATAATTCATTTCTTTGTAGAAAGGCCAATGAGTAGACTTAATATAAATAAATTTACAAATGACAACGACTAACCTCAAATTGAAATAATACTAAAAATGAAAAGTTTTGTTTTTGTGTAGAGGGAGGCGGGGTTTGTTAGTTCAGTTAGTTGCTGTAAAGCGCCATGGTCTACTGGCTGCGCACAAACTTTGTGCCAGTTTCTTCCATATGTTTTAAAACCTCTCTTATTTATTACTCTATGGTTTCCAGCTGCGATTTGGGTCGAGTTTATTGGTCATAGGGTCATTCAGGCATAGGGTCACTCTAGACCTGGCACTAACAGTTGCTTCTGTATAGACTCTGTAAGGCGTTTTAATAGTATGACATCTATTAAAAGGACGCTTTACTAAAATGGCTATTTATTTGCAAGAAACTGTGAATAAAGTGGATAATTTAACATTTATTATTAGAAGGTAGCATTGTGTATTCTAACACTAGTTTATCAGATTTACAAATCTAAAATAAGTCTATTTATTGTCTGAAGATCTGAAATTTGATTTCTCCAATTCAATTTCATTGTATCAGTTGGTTCATTATCAGCAGTTGCAATAGTGGTTGACAGGCTGAAACAAATTAGTGAATATCGTATTGGATTTATTAGGAAGTGATATAATCTTACAAGGGTCGGTCGTCCAATCAAAGATAATCCAGCAATATTAATTGAAACTGGTTTACTAGCTGAAATTCTCGATAATCGTTAATGGTAGAACCTAGTTTAACACTGGTTCAAACTAAGCTCAGGAATTCGGTGGTATAGGGGTCGCTGCATCAACGTACTAGTTAACGTGGTTTAACAAATCCAATTTTATAATCTTGAACGAGCTCAAGTTTTGTGGATTACTAGCACTAAACCGTGCGGCACAAAATTTACATTTTAACCAGGTTTTAGCTTAAAATTGGTTCGATAGAACTCGGTGCAACAGGACATCAAGAGATAATTTACCGTTTCTAAATTATAAATCCTTTGAAGCACTGCTTAACTAACATCATTGTGGTATTGTAAAATATTTTGATATCTGAATACTTCAAATCACTTCTATATTACTAAATAAATTATGGAAGATGTAATCCATCCCACATAATTCTGAAGTCGTCACTTTTATGTAAAAATGAAAGAAAATGTCAAAAGTTATATAGAGGGGAACGTCTTTTTACTCATTTGTGTTGTTCAATAATATTTAATACTCGCAAGTTTCTAATTTTCACCATAAACTTTATTGACAATTTTTGGAAGCCACAAAAAATATATATCATAACATTAACATACTTTAATTATTTAAAGTTAAAAGTTACACTTATTCTAATCTCGTATACCTACTTGCAGGTTTATGGACCTGGAGACTTGCGCTACTGTAATACCAAGAAGTAGTCGTTTTCATATTATCTCAAAAATCAAATAACAACCATTTTTAAGAATTAATCATGCTGTAACTACAACAATATATAGACGTTATAACTTGAACCTCCTCCTCCCTATAGTCACCTCACCCAAATTTTTCAATGAAACACCCTTTATATTATTGCACTGATAGACTTTCCCTCACAACAGGGTTACAAAATTCAATCAGTTGAGAAACACGGATAATTCCAATTTACTAATAGTAACATTTCATTCAATTCTTAACAAATCAGCCAAACTATACTAAATTATTTTATGAGATACTCAAATGGACTTTCACTGGTTTCCATACAATGATACAATCGAGCATCAAATAAGTTTCGAAGATTACCTAATATTTCTGGGGTTATTGGTCAACATTTTTGAATAATTTGCGAGTGGCATATATTTTGGTTTTAAGATATTCCCATAAAAAAGTCTAGGGGGGTTAAATCCACCATGCTGGAAATAATCTTTTGGAACGCTAGCAAAGCTTCTGAAATGGAAGCATTATTTTCTTGTTGTCGCACAATTATTCCGACTCTTCTAGAATATTTTGGAGGTATTTTTAACCAATTACCATACAAAATAAACTATCTTGGAAGAGTAATACAATTTTAGACCTTTTTTATCTACAGAAAATCTGTAGGACTTACATGTCTCTCAAATATGCAAAAATCAGAAGTCCAACATGTGATTACTATTCTATTTTGAAAGTTATATTAGATAATTGATACGTTATATGGATAATACAAATAATTGTACCATGCTATATTTTTTCCTCGTCACAATTCCATACAAATAACTTTGGTAGGGTAGGATGGGGCTAAAAGTGCCATTTTGGAGTTTATGAATTTAAAAAACACAACTATTTTTTCGGTGATATCCATACCCCTACCAATGCAAAGACACATCTTTGTCCTGAAAAAAAAAGCATAAAAAATGTCAAAAACTTTGCACATTTTTATAAAAACGAATTTTTTGTGGTCAAAATCAAATGGTACCTTGAACCCCACTAACCCCACTCCCGCTGCTGATATGGCTGTAAGTAAGGTAACGTTGGTTCCTCGTTCCCCAGAAGTCACGGAGCCTACATTTCTTTTACCCTTTGATGCAACTATTTTCGACTGTTTGTTAACTGTTGAAATGCCAGTTTCGTGAGCATTCCATATGTTTGAAGCAGTAAAGTTGAATCTTCTCAAAACATCATCTAACTTTTCATAGAACGCATCGACATTTGTCTTATTAAACGACGTAGCTTATCCTAGACTTGTAGCTTCTGGTCTCCTGATGGAAAAACGGTTATTTCTTTTCAAAAAACCTGTTCGAGTTTATGTTTCTCTAGATTTAAGAATTATTTGTCACAGAGGCAACATTGTAAGTTTTTCAACTGTGCTCTCTAACTTCGGGCGCCAAGGAGGCGTGAGACGATCGGCGACCACGAGTAACGCCGGTAGAGCTTTTTTTTATGTATTTTTGTATTATAATGGTTTATAATGGTATTACTGTTGAACGTAAATAAATAATAAAAACGAGTGGTGTTATTTCAACCAGTTAAGGAAGAAAACCCCGACGTAACAAAACCATTGAGAAAATCTTTTCTTGTCAGTCTACTTTCGTGCCACACGTTTGGAAACTTTATGTTATATTCAACAGCGCAATCATGAGCGAGACGCCTCACGTCTTTGGGCCACAGACCATGGAAGATTTGAGATACTTTGAGCAAATACTCTTTCCCAATTTTAGCTCTTGCTGAGGTGTAAAAACTAGTCAAGGAGTAAAGTAACCACATTTGGCAAACTCTGGATTATTGTTTAAGCGATCGATGAACCTTTTTAATGTCACCCTGCAAATATTATAATCCTTAGCCACAGACCTTATTGATTTACTTTGATTTGTAACCAGGTCAGCTGCCCTTTTCATTATATCAATTGAGACAGTTCTTCGGTCAGTTTTTCTCTTGCAAGAACGCATGTCTATTCCTAGAACAATAATTTATGGTAAAATAATTTGTTATCACCTACTTACTTTTCACTTTTTGCATGCTGTGCCACAAATGGCACTTGTTGCCCCATCGATAAGTTTTTTTGCTAACTCATAACTCTTACATGCACTTAGATATTATAATGATCTTTATACTACCTTGAAAGTACCAAAATAACCTTTCTATTAGTCATTACTTTGACCTAATATCTTCAACAATAAGGATGTTACACGAAGTTACTTCACTTTAGGCACTGAAAAATTTGAAATCTAACCTCTTCTGTCTCCACGTGTTCAAGAGCGACTGGCTGGTTACTGTTGGGACCTGATATGCGGCAGATCTGGCATTGTTGGCGCAGGCGTGCAAATTACATGCTGTTGCCATTATATACAAGGTGGCACTTTTAACCCGCGGCACTTTTAGCCCCACCCTACCCTACTGGAATAGCTTCAGAAGTTTACATATAGAAACTTCTAATTAACTGCTGCTACAAACCACATATCCCGTTCCTAGGTAATGAGTGGTTTTCATGCCGTAACAACCCTAAAAGTTTCAAATTAAAGTGAAAATATTAAATAAACTCCATTTTACATTTATTAGATTCTCACACTATTCCAACTGCTTGGCAATATAATCCAGGTATGATCATTTTCACCTATTTTTGTTGTCAATACTTTCATATTCACCTTATAAAACTCAAAATGTTAATTTCTCAGACTAGTAATCATCTAAAAATATGTGTTCAATCAGGAAACTGAACCAAACGCATTGATCACTTCTCATTCAGTACAGTTCAACACTATCAAATTTGTGAAAATTCCATTTTTGACAGTATCAAATTTCAAGGGTAGATTATGCTAGTTTCAGTTACACCCCTGCACGGAAACATACAATTAACTCTTTGTAAAATGACTTTTCGGAAACCATGAATACAATTATGAAACAACTGTCTCTCCGTCTGCGCTTTGCGTTAAAATAAAAATGAGTTATCAAATTCGATATCGGAACTAAAAAGCAAATTGCGGCGATTAATCAAAACGCTTGAAGCTCTTTCGCAATTTACCGATATAACAGAATCCGAATGTCGCTTTATGAAAACTACAAAAAAAAACCAATTCGCTTTGAGATCATAAAACCAAAAGTCACGTTACTCTCGACCCGTGCGACACATTACAGAACAACCCCATTATGATTTGTGTCGTCTTGGATTTTAAAATTTTTATTCTCATCTTGATCTCATAAGTTTTTATATTTTTGAGAAATGGAATGGAAAAATATGTAGGTTGAGTTTAAAATGACTGGGAAGTAGTTGTTTCTTTTAAGTTAAACGGTCAATGTCTTTAAAAAATATTTTTCAAAACTTATAAAGCGTTGGAATAATTATTATTTTGCGATATATATATATATATATATGCATTATGTGGACATTGAGTATGGATTACTGGCTATTGATGATTGAGAAAGAGGAGAATATCCTGACTGAGTTCGGGAAGACATCAAGATGAACACAATTACCCCTATTGCACTTGCAATGATTTGGTAATAATTTTCGAGGGATGCTGAAGTCCGATCTGGGTCTCACATCATATAATAAATCAATTATAATATAGTATAGTTAACAGTGTTCAAAGCAATGTCATGGATAGATCCCACATCCAACTAGAAGTGTTAGAAATGAAAAAAGACCAGCATATTAGTGAGGAAAAGGTATAGGAGGAATTTTGAATAATAGAATGGGTATGGTGAAAGTTGATTGACAATGGAATTCAGGGTCTGGATGTTGTATTTAATTTGAATGTGGTTTTGGTTAAGAGACATACAATGAATTGTTTCAGTCCCAAATAATTTCAAACTTTGGCTTGCCACCTACAACCTCACCAATTGGTTTTGAAAGCTAAGTTTGTTATTGAATATTTGTTATTTGATCTCGAATTTGACTATTGGTGACATTGAGTTCGGGTTAGACAATCAAGTTTCAACAGGTGTGCTGAGGGTACACTGTCGCCTAATGGGCACCTTGAAGAGCTTAAAATGGTGTGGCAAATGTAATGGAGATTCTGTGGAGTAAAAGAAAAAGCCTCCATACTTATACTTTCTTATACAGAATTCTGGGGGGAACAGCACCTAGGAGAACACTGGAAACCTGCTGATATTCCTAAACTTCTCAAGGAAATAGGAAAAAAAGGAACCAGTAGTCTCTGGACTACTGAGGAACTAACTGCAGGGAAGGACTTTCCAGGTCTCAGCGTATATCTCCCCAATATCATACATCGCGCTCATTTTAAACTAAATCTTCAAAATATTCTTATATCAACCATAAGATTTTTGTAAGGGACATAACTATAAATCTGTCTTGAATACCTTTGCAGTTATAATTCAAAATCTCATTAACAGTATCTTAAACAGTCCCATTAAAAGGAGTTCTGAAATAAAACGTAGATATTGCCTTTTTCCAGGTTTCGCATACTATACTACATTTTTTTTTCATTTAACAGAGAAAAAATCGTTAATGTAAAACAACAAAACTCGTTCGCATTCACTTTATGATAACAAAACTGGCTGTTCCATTAATTATAGTCTCCCGAAAACCATAAAAGCAAAGTTGCGCAGCCTACGCCACACATTAAGGAATAATCCTTTTATGGTTATTTTCATCGGCCGAAAAAGGACCTGTCGTAAAATGTCCATAAAAAGTTTTCATATGAATTTCTCCCGTCTTATTTCCGCTAGTGAAACGATATCGAAATACGGTATAAATTAACTCGCATTAAAACAAAAGGAATTCTGATTTATGCCCCGTCATAATATGACATTATGTATTGTAAGCGTGAATCCATGGGAGGGTTACAGAGCTCAATAATAAATATCCATTCAATTAAAATGGTATTAGATTCAGGATTATGGATATTTGTTCTGGAGTTATGCGTCTATCGAGATTCGTACACAGATTAACATATCATATAACCTTCTGTCAATAGTCAATAGACCACTTCCAGTGAGTATTTTAATAATGACTGTACATCATGTACAGTCCTTGGGATAACAGAGAGAATGTCCTTAGGACAAACAAAGAACAGAACAAAAACAGAGAAGATTTGAGATTGGAGCTTCTTCGCAGCAAGGAAGCTATACTTGGCAATTTACTGAATAAATAGTATAATTAATGTGTGTCCTGGAAACGGTCTACTATTCAATGAGCATATATACAGTGCTTTTCAGATAAAAGTATACTCCTTTAATAACTTTTGTAATACTGGTATTTAGAAAAAATCCAAAAACACGTCAATTTATGTTGGAAGAGGCAAGCATTATGGCTTATTTGAACTTACTTGAAAAGCCACCCCCTCACCCCTAGCAGCATCCCCTTTATTTTTTTTGAATTACTTTTCATATTTTTTATGTAACATTTGGATACTCCTCTTTGAGCTGATTTCAAAAATGTATAATACTTGTAGGTTAAAGTGGTTAGTTTATGAGATAAACAATTTTTCTTTTAAGAGCACAAATTTTACTTATTATTTACTTTCACCTTATTTGCCTGTACTAAAATGGGTTGTACAACAGTTCAAACTCTTTAATCTTTTTAACTGTGCTATTTATTATGAAGCGACAATAAGTGTTCAAAATGAGTACCATTCACTTCCATACAATGGTATAATCTATTTTGAAATGCCTCTCTGACATTGCTTAATACGGCTGGATTTAATTGTCGACATTCATTTTCTATCTTCTCTCGTAAATCATCCAGAGATTCTGGTTGGGTAGCATAAACTTTTGTTTTTAAATACCCCCATAAAAAGAAGTCTAGGGGTGTTAAATCCGGTGACCTAGGTGGTCACTCCATCATCTGCCCCCTTCTACCTATCCAACGAGCGGGGAATGTTTCGTTTAAAAATTGTCGGACAGGCATAGCATAGTGTGGGGGAGCTCTGTCTTGTTGAAATACCAGTAAATCTTCGGAAAGGTTATCATCGTTTTCTATTATTGTTGTAATACGTGGGTCAACCCCTTCCCTGAGTAACTCAAGATATAATTCACCATTTAAATTTCCGTTGATGAAGAAAGGTCCGACAATGTGGTCACCTAGGATACCACACCAAACGTTTAACTTTTGGGGATGTTGTGTATGGAATTCACGCATAATATGTGGATCACTTTCAGCCCAATATCTACAATTATGCCTACTTACTAAGCCATTTAATGAAAATGAGCATTCATCAGAAAAGCAAATATTGTTTAACAATTGTGGATTGTTATTGATAACTTGCGTCATTGATTCGCAAAACTCTAGACGACGATCAAAATCATCTTCATTCAACTCGTGCACCAACTTAACTTTGTATGGGTGGTACTTGAATTTATGTAGAACTCGGAAAACTGTAGAAGATGAAACACCGATCGCTCTACTTATTGTTGACAACGATTGGGGTTGTTAAGCCTCTAAGCTGACTTGCCCTAAAATTGCCACTTGGATTGCTTCGTTATTTACGAGTCCCTCTCGCTTATGCACTTTATTGCAAACAGACCCTGTTGTGGTAAATTTCTCCATCAGTTGAATTACATACTTATGAGTTGCATGTCTTCCGTCATGTAATTCGTTAAATATTCTAGCAGCAGCTCTTGCACAATTATTATTTTGGTAGTATAAACCTACAATGTCAATTCTTTCTTGCATAGAGTAAACCATTTCAGAGAAACAAAATAAATAATGTATCAAATTACACTATCAATAGTGACTACAAATTCTAGTTGACAATGTCAAACTTTAATAAAAAGTAGAGTTTTTTGTTGTTTGGATTTTTTAAGTAGAATAAATAGCACAGTTAAAAAGATTAAAGAGTTTGAACTGTTGTACAACCCATTTTAGTACAGGCAAATAAGGTGAGGGTAAATAATAAGTAAAATTTGTGCTCTTAAAAGAAAAATTGTTTATCTCATAAACTAACCACTTTAACCTACAAGTATTATACATTTTTGAAATCAGCTCAAAGAGGAGTACCTATCCAAATTTTACATAAAAAATATGAAAAGTAATTTAAAAAAATAAAGGGGATGCTGCTAGGGGTGAGGGGGTGGCTTTTCCAGTAAGTTTAAATAAGCCATAATGCTTGCCCCTCCCAACATAAATTGACGTGTTTTTGGATTTTTTCTAAATACCAGTATTACAAAAGTATTAAAGGTGGATACTTTTATCTGAAAAGCACTGTATAATAATTTTGATATTGTTTAAATATGTCAATAAGTCAATATTTGAACTTATGAAGAAGGTGGATCGTTGATTGGACCTATCTGACAATCTATCTAATCTTCATTTTCAAAATTCGTGCTGTTCCTTAGTGGTAGTATTAACATTGAAATGGTGAGTCCTTCTGGTGAAAATACTCATAGGTTCATTTGTTGGTTTGATACCACTCATCGGGAAATGGTATGAGCTAATTTGGGGACTCGTGGTCTCGTTTGTTGACCTTTCAAATTTATTTTGAAAAAATGGAGAGTATTTAAATCTGTTACAGGATAAATCCAATCGTTGAGTTGGATCAGTTTGAAATTTTATTACCCTCACCCTCTATTCTTTCCCACGGGTAAATACGATTTTGTATTGGTAGACCATGAACTGATGATTCCAATAAGCCCAAGAACAAAAATCTCATGAATTGGAACCGTTAATCGGGCGATCGATTTTTATACATAGTGTCAAGGAATAGACATACTAGTCGACTAAAATGAGCAGTTATCTGGAAATATTCGTTAAATTTTTGCTGGGATTATGTTATTGTACGGAGTGCTCATTCTCACCCGTTTAGGCAAAATAAAGTTCATTATGTGAATTGTAAATTCTGTTTGCAGAAAAAGTAGAAGGTCAAAATAAATTTAAAAAAAGGGAATTCTGGTTCTTTTTCTCCAGTAGCATGTTTGCAAAAACTAATCGGGCAGTCATCATCTCTAGCATCTGATAAGTTTTCAGGAAGTTAATCGGGTAGAGGTTTCCTTTGTGCATAATATTCCAGGGTAATGGAAAATGTGTATTGGATGTTTCTGGAGTATTCTCATTTTACTCCAGATCAGGATCAAATTTTTTTGGCACATTTCGATTAACATGGAATATGGAACTGTGAAATAAATGTCAATATTTTCTACAATCATTATAAGAAGTTGAGCAATATGCAAGGAGGGGAAATTATTTTTTAATGATGGATTCTTTGGTTGGAATAAAGTATTGGAATTGGAAATCGAATAAAATAATTAATAGAGTAACATGTTATAATCGCTCAACCTTGCGTGGTGAGGGAAGTTGGCTGCGAAGAGGAGGATGACAGGGCGACGATTAGAATATAAAGTATACGAAAACAGGAACGTGAGGAAAAGGACGGAAGCCTTGTTTTAAATTGAGGAAAAAAGTAATGAAGCGAATCTGCTACGGTCGTTTTTCGAGAATAAGATCCTAATAGTTTGGCCAAACGGCACATACGTGATACTTTATTTGAAAAAAAACAATTTAAAAAAATGATGTTCGAGGTTAATTAACTGGGAAGTTTTTTAATAAGCTCGTTGCTCCATTCAGGATAAGTACTAGGAAGTATGGAGGAAAGCGTCAATTTCTATTAGTACGTACTCTTCCACGTACTATGATTTACCGTATCTCACCGTGACTACAACCTGTTGAGATCAAAAGAATGCATAAGTCAAAGTAAAACTGCGCTGAAAGATTCAACAGGGATCCTAACGGGACATTGACGCCTGAATGGGCACCTGAAAAGGCTCAAAATAGTGGAGGAAGAAGAATGCAGATTTTGTGGAATGGAAGAAGAAACCTTCATCCACATACTTTCCAACTGCACAGCACTTCAGAATCCTAGAGTACAGCACCTGGGAGATTACTGAATAGAAGAGGAACATTTGCCTTAGTTGAAGCCTGCAGACATCCTTAACTTCCTCCGGGAAATAGGAAGCAAGGGGCCACAATAGATCTTTTAGGTCTCAGTGAATGTCACCACAAAAAACTCATACATACCGTATCTCAAGACCACTATCTTGAAATTCTCACTTTCCTGTGAACAAACTTTTTTTATATTCTGACTTTGCCACCGTCTTTTTAGTTATTAACATTGTATGGAAGCTAGTTCGGTCAGATTTCAATCTGTTAAGTGTGGACATCTCTCATTTCAGTTTGCTCCAGACAAACTTCCAAAGATACTATTTATCTCAAATGTTTTGAAATAGATCGAAGGTGGTTAGCACATTTTCACAGAGGGCTTCGTTTCCAAAATGTGTCAAACATTATTTATGGCTGCACTATTAAAACTGTGTTTTTAAATTTAACAGGAAACGTATGTGAACGAAACACTTTAAATTGAATTTAGCCTCAGCTTGAAATATTGTAGCAGTGTTACCTTTTCAAGACCATAAGCATAAGGCAATCTTTTTACTTATCCTAGTGAGTTCGGAGTGCTTTCCGAAAGCAAACAATACAGGTTATCTCCCGAATGTCAAGATGCTCTATGAGAAAAAATAAAATAAACAAATAAATGATGGAATCTTCTATCAAAAATAGCTATAGGTAATAGATTAACAATGTTCAGGAGCGTAATTGAGGTTTACAAGTTTGGATTGTCAGTTAGCAGGTAAGTTTTAGTAATTTGGTATGAATTATCAGTATGAATTTCATTCCTATTAATCATGAAGTTTGGAACTTTATGATTTGTTATTCACATACATTATTTCCTTTTAGATTAATTTATTATACGTTGACGAGGTTTAAAAATATATTATAAATTGAAAGAAGATAAAGAAACGATTGTTATTATTAAAAAAAAGAAAGCTGATATTGACCACTGTCACATGACACGCCCTATATAATTATTTTTCGGGGAAAAATTTTATTTAAAAATACCTACAAATCGCCATGTCCCAACACGCCCTCATTTATTCGTCATCGAATTTATTTCATTTGGCTGTTCCACACTTTATTTTAATTGAAACGTGAGATTATCAGTAGTAATACCCCTAGGGTCTTGATAATACCGAGATAATTTTGTCATAGAGAATGCTGAAAGCGTGTTGCTTGATAATAGCCCAAGGCCGCAGGCCGAGGGCTATTATCTTTGAGCAACACGCTTGAAGGTAGATAATTTTTTACTTTGTAGATATCAAAAAATTGATTGTCAATCTGACGCTCAATACTTTTCAATACAAACTTTATTAGTTTTAATCAAAAATTATTCATTTTTATATAAAACTACAGTTGTGAAAAGTACAATTGGTAAATTAATTGAATCGTTAGATGCAATACCAAATCTTTCCGACATTTTTAATCCAGTTGTCAGTTTGACGTTTAATTAATTTCCAATAAAACATAAACACCAAACTGAAAACACCACATGTAGGGTATTATCGCTGTAATACAGCGGTGATTGGATGAAATTTAACACATGACTTGAAATTAAGTAATTTGATTGGTTACTATATCCAGTAAAAAATTATCATATCAACCTCTCACCGGTAATATCAAAGTGATATTGTATAATCTACAACGGTGATTAATACAACGTTATAATCCAAAATAAATTACAAATCGTTAACAGAAATTATTAAGCAATATGGTGGAATTCCCATTATATTAAGTGGGGTCCGTTAAACAATACAAACATACCCTTGGTTTCATTATGTCAAATCATTTATTGATGAAATACAAAACATAATCTGGTATCGATGTAACGATTGCATGTAAAGTGGAAATAAAAAAATTTCAAGTTGATATCTAGTTGAATAAACACTTTTCAAATTCAACTACACCAGATGCTCCTTTATACCCACGTTTCGAGAAAAGTTATAATTGATTTTTTAAATGGGGATTATACAGATTGTGAATCTGCGGATATCTCTTTTCTATAGATGCCTAATTTGTTGGGAAATCACTGGGAACTAATGGTAATTTGTGGATTTACATGGTTGCTTGTTTTCGATCTACATTTTTTTATAATGTTTTCTTGGAGATTTATCTTCTTTGGGCAGAAAAGAGTGTTTTATCACTGACTAAATAGATAAAGGTTTGGTAAGGAACTGCAAACATACACACAGAGTTTTGAGTATGGAACGCCTCAATTATCTCAGAAACGGATCACATCAATTTTCATAGACATTTCCCATCCCTGCAGCCACAGCGGATAAATAAGTAAAAAAAAATTGAGAAAACAGCTGTTTTCAGACGCAAAATACTAATGCAATTCATGGAGCAATTTGAATCATCATGTGCCTCATAATACGTTATTTATTCACGAACTGAATACAACAAACGTGGTTTTGATATCTTATTTAGTTGCTGGTTAATCTAATTGTTAATAAACATTTTTAGAATAAAGACATATGCCACAAAAAATAGTTAAAGCTTACAATAATGTTTTTACACATACTAGAAGGTTACAGCTATCATTTGCAATGATTTAATCAATACTTTTTTCGGTTTAAGTGACTCAGACGTTAGTTTAAAAAAAAGTGGTTCAAATTTTACCTAAGTAACAATTAGGATATCTGTGCATTTTTTCATTTAATTCGAATTCTGAGAACACCCGCTTAAAGAACTTGGAAAAACAAAACTTTTGGCGTTTTGAACGTTCAATTCGGACCATTCAATCCTGAGTTATTGAATCCCAAACTTGAACAACGGTTCTCGGCAAACGATCAACAAGCTAGCGAAGAAGAGAATACCGACATGCAGGTACGATTCAACCTCTAGCCACATATTATAATCTGCTATACTCAGTCCTGCCCTCCCTTCGGAATCACAGCGCCGAGAGCAAACGAACAACAATTTAACGAAAAAAAATACTGTCATGCAGGTCCTTCTGCATACTTCCCAGATATTTTCCAACACACCTACCTTTCATAACTTATCAACAATAAAATCAAATAGAAGAGAGAATGTGCGCGGAAAAGGCTCTCGGTGCTGTGATTCCGAGGGGAGGGCATGACTGAGTATAGCGGAGTATAGCAGATTATAATATGTGGCTAGAGGTTGAATCGCACCTGCATGTCGGTATTTTCTTCTTCGCTAGCTTGTTGATCATTTGCCGAGAACCGTTATTCAAGTTTGGGATTGAATAATTCGGGACTAAATGGTCCAAATTGAACGTTTGAAACGCCAAAAGTTGTGTTTCCAAGTCCTTTGAGTGAGTTTTTTCAGATTCCAAATAAAATGAAAAACCACACAGATATCTTAATTGTTACTAAGGTAAAACTTTAACCACTCTTTACACTAAGGTCTGAGTCAGTTAAACCGAAAAAATTGTTGATAGAATCATTGCTTCTGATAGCTGTAACCGTTTAGTATGTGTAAAAACATCATTGTAAATTTAAACAATTTTTTGTGGCATATGTCCTTATTCTAACAATGTCTATTTCTTTTACCTAATGTTTATTGACAATTAAATTACTCAGCAACTAAATAAGATATTCAAACCACGTTTTTTGCATTCAGTTCGTGAATAAGTAACGTATTATGAGAAAAAATATTTATCAACATTTCTTTATAAGTAGCATTAGTATTTTGCGTCGGAAAAGCAGCAGTTTTTCCAATTATTTTTACTTATTCATCTGCTTTGGCTGCAGGGATGGGAATTTTCACATTTTGAACCACGGAATTTCACAGCAAATTTCACGCTCTATAACTTTGTTACCATAAATATGCACGATTAACCTAATACTTTTCGAGTGAAATTCGAAAACATGGCGAAAAACGGACCTATTTTCAGTTGTTATGGCTATAAACTGTTATTGTGCAATTAGCACAGCCTTAAAACCGGTGGAGACAACGGATTATCATTGACCATGATATTTTCGAGAGATTCCATCAAAAATCTCGCCTACTGCTCTTATATCCATCTCCAATGCTAACCCGACTGGACTAATATAAAAAAGTCTATTGTTAGTGAATCAGTAAAAAGTTTAACGAAACTAGTACGGTGGAAGATTTATTCAAATCATGGCGCAAAAAACCTACAGCAGCTGAAGACAAATCTATGAATATTTGTCTCATGCTAGAGGCATTCAAGTAGTGGAACAGTTAGGAATATTACAGCAGATGCTCAAGATGTCTACTTCAATATAACAAGCCATGCGACTTCAACAACTGCAATGTACACTTTGCAACATCCCTGACTGCTCAATTTTTCCCATCTCTGTGGTTGTCCTATTTTTAAATTCCTAAATATCAGCAGATTTCAGTATATAGACAGTGGAACTACAGGAAATAGTATAAATGATACAGGTAGGAAGATCGCGGAGGCCATTCGATAAAACCACTCCTGCAGATCCATCTTCTGGGAAACACATTATTTAGATATTGCCTCACCATATGCGTATGAAAAGGTAGAGCATCATATCTTGTTGCAGTCAAATACTGTCATTTGGGGAAGGAAGGAAGGAAGGCTGCTTGAAAGTCTGTGTATTATACTAAAGCTGCTAATTTAGCTGCTAATTTAGGTATAACTGAATGGGTGGACCAAATCATCATAAATTGTGATATCCGTATGTGATGGTTGATGAAATTAATATAGAAACCGACTAGATGATAATTCAGCGCATTTACAACCGCTTGAAATGAGTTTTATTGACGCTAGATTTTTTTATGCAATATAATATTTTAGCTACACTGATAAAATTGATCGTTTTTTTTCAAATAAATGAGTTATTTGTTCAATATTTATTGGTATTAAATAAACATTATTCAAATCAACAGAAATGTATTTGTATAAAATACCTTGAATTATTTGTTTTTTTCTGTAAATTTATTTGAATTATATATATTTGAGTCAAATAAAGCAGGCTTTAAAGCAAATAAGTTAGAAGCAAACAATCAAAATATTAATGCCAAATAAATATTTATTGGCATCAAAAAAATATAAATAACATAATCAAACAAATTTATAGGGTGAAGTTAAATACATTGCAGTTTCATCGTCAAATAATATAATATTTGGATCCTAAAAATAATTATTTATTATTTGGGCAGTTATCTTTGAATTAAATAATTCTTCCCTGTAAACTATATAACTGTTACGCGTGCGTAGAGTGTAGACAAGATTCGACAGGGACAGGAGCAACAAGTAGTTTTTGTGTTTGCAGATTGTGGAGAAGAATTATTACATTAATTTGTTGTTAGTGCAGTTTGCAGTGTAAGTAAAGTTTTTATGTGCGTTGGTGGATAAGATGGATAATATAAAATTATTGTTGGAAGGTTGGAGTCTACCTCATTTGTAGGAAGTATTTGAAGGTAAGTGAATTTGTACCTTTATACATTCTAGGTAGGTTGATGCTCGTTATTTTTTATTTGAATCATCATTCTACCATAAATTAATTTTGGGAAACATGATTATTGCCAATTTTATAATTTAAAAAAAGAAAAGCCGATGGCATGGCTCTTGAATCGAAATGTCGAATATCTACCTAATTGGTATCTTTCTTAGTTTGGTTGATCATTTATTAATTTAAAAATAATTTGAAACTTGCCATTTTGAGAAATAGGTATACTAATGTCAAGATAATTTATTTTTCTAAACATCTATCTATAAACAAAGATCCAGACAAAGGTATCATAAAACGAAAGCGGTCAGTTAAGTCTCTTAAGCGCCATCTTTTTTTCCGTCCCGTACAAATAATTAAATAAATAATTATTTGATCTTAATCACTTAAATTCATATTAGCTTTAATTTAAATAAATAATTATTTGAAACAAAAGTACAATATCATATTTTGAACATTTTATGTACACAATTAAATACATAAATATTTAATCTAAATCACTTATTAGATTTATTTAAATAGAAATTTATTTAAAATGAAAGTACAATGTCATATTTTCAACATTTTCTGCACAAAATTAAATACATAAATATTTAATTTAAATCACTTGAATTTCATATTAGGTTTATTTAAATAAAAAATGGGTGGCTCACGAGGTTTTGGCCAGCCTATACCTATTTTCAAAACTACGTCGTTGTTACAAAAACCCTGAGACAGGTCGGTTTTTGATTTTAATATACTGCATTTTTACCTAAAATTTTTTATTTTTTGTGGCTATATATAACTTTTTGTATTTTAGGTGTTACAGAAGAAGCTTAAGACGATTTGGCTCAAAAGAAATGACATTTTTGCTTCCTCGCTGCTTAATCTAAAATATGTCAAGAATAAATTTGTTTATATGGTGTGAACTTTTTTTGATCTCAATATCATTAGACTTTAGAAGTTTTGCAATGTACCTACTATACATGCATTTTTATGTAAGTAATGCAGCAATAAAATATTTTTTTCAAATTTCTTCTACTTTACATTTTACCTTGATACCACACAAACTAGTTGCACTAGAAATTTACTTGTTAGGTTTACAAAAAACAGCTTTTAATAGAAGTTTTTTTTAAATATATCGATTTATCTGCATAAGTTAGTTGGAAATATACTGGATGCACCATTACTCCAGAATAAGTTACCCAGTATATTTCTAATTGACTTGTACAGATAACTTGATTTATTTGAAAAAACTTTTCGTGTAACCGAAATAACTTATATGTAACATTTACTACTAGGTATAGGGAGTGTATTATAGCACTGGTAAACAAGTATATATATAGTATATAAGTATATATAGCAACCGATACACAATGCAATTGCATGGTTGCTATCTCTTTTTTACCAATTATTTAAATATAACTCCCTCTACCTAGTGGAAAATGTTACTTATATAAGTTACGTTGCTTTTTGTACACACTATAAATACATTTAAAGCAAATACATATTTGCTTAAATCCTTCATTGGGCGATTAGCGTTAAATAAATATTTAGTTAAAAGTAAATAAATATTGATTTGATTTTTACTCTTAAGGGAGTATGATGAAATAAATAATTATTTGATATTTTCTCTTTAGAAAGTATGATCAAATAAATATTTATTTGATTTTGCTCTTTAGAAAGTATGATGAAATAAATATTTATTTGATATTTGCTCTTCAGAAAGTATGATGAAATAAATATTTATTTGTATGCCATTTAAAGCAAATAAATATGTCTTTGAATTTTAAACCGAGTGGATTTGGCCAAATAAATATTTATTTATCTTAAATAAATTAGGGAGACACATGGCAAACAACTTTTTAAAATTTATCAAATAAATATTAGTTTGGACCATAGGAAACAAATATTTATTTGAGTGAAAAGGAAATTTTTTTGATGCAAATAAATAATTTTATCAGTGTATGAGCATATTTTATCAGATGCGGCTCATTTTTTCATACTACATATTTTGCAACAGAATTTTTCGATACGGATGAATGACTCTCTATGTAGTTGAAAAATCTTGTATTTCTTATACCGTACATAAAAACAATTTTATGTTGGATGAAAATATGGGACAAAATTCATCCATCGATTTTGAGGTTAATATATAGAACGACAAAATATTAAATCCTAATAAAAAAATTGCCTTGGCTTTGTCATTTTATCTCATTCACAATTTACTACCATTATTTCGCAGTGGATTATATAACAAAATGGTTTTTGTCGTAAAGCCGTTTTATGATATTTCGATGCACTTTAGGAACTATCAGCTACATGAAAATATCATTTCGAAATCAATAAAGACGTTTAGGGTTAGTCGTTTAAATTCGAACCATTATAGCGACTTTCCTCTTTTATGTACCGGAGAGATCTCTCTCTCTCAATTTATAGTAAAAAGAATGCGAAAGATGTATCTTTGGATAAAAGGTGAGTATTTTCTTGAATGGGGGAAAAAAACATGATTTTTATACGTATACTGCTTAAGGATACATATGTATAGAGTTGTTTAATAACTTGCTCATGTCCAATGATGTTGATCCTGTAATTCATTCTAATATCTCAACATTATTGAGTGTGCTTAAATCAAAATTATTTCCATTTCAATGCAGAGGCTTATTATTAGGCGAGCGGTGCACCCCTAAAAAGATGCACGAAAAAACGAGTTGACCGACCACTACAAAACGCAAGGAAAAAACCAATTGAGATCGATTAATTATATTATTAGGAACAAAAAACCTTAATAACACTTTTTTGTCCCGATGGTCAGTCATTTGTTATTAACCAAAAACTTGCAAAATTACGGAAAATGAGAAAATCGTTACACTTATAATTTCTTAAGGTGAAATGGGTAAAAATAAACACTTTTTGACTTTTGATATTTTTTCTGAAAATGCTTTGTTTTCAAGTTATAGGCAATTCAAAGTCAAAAATCGACCGAAAAATGGATTTTTCGAAAAAAATCTCGGCTTTTACCACAGCTTTTTCAAATTTCCAAAATGCAAATCACTCGTGAAAACATATACTGTTAGATGGTATTTTTTATTTTCTTGCTACATTCATTTACCTTGTCGAATTCGTCATACCAAATTCGCGAAATTTACGGATTCCAAGGCGGATTTGCCGTGACGGAGTGCGTAACACGTGTACTGACTTGCGGAACTATTTTTCGATTAATAATGTTAATTATAATACGTATTTTTTGGCTATCGTTAATTTTTGTCTACACTGATGACGAAAGATGTTCTTGTTTATCTCAAGGTTTTCCATGTTGTGAACTATGTCCGTGTTCTACAATTTGAAATAATCAAAACACTTCAAACGATCATAAAGACTCCAACGATGAAGAAGAGGCTGAAGATTATACAGGGTGGGGCACTATGAAAAAACTATTCTCTGGCGTCTTAACGGCAAATAAAATTAGGAAAAATAAGACGTGGAATTGAGTAGATTACTTGGGACTATAATTTAAAAATATTTTGGAATATACAGGGTGCTCCAAAAAGCGTGCCGTATCAAAGTTAGGTTCCTTTAAAAGGAACACCCTGTATTTTATCACATTTTTGAATTTTACTATTAAAAATAATGTGAGTTCATTAACATTTTCCTATACCTATCTAGTTCAGTTTCCAGGATAAATCGATTTTACATAATTTGTAGACCCTCCGAAAAAATACAATAACTTCAAAATAAAAACGAATAACCACATTTGCTTTACACCATCTGACTAAAAGCTTTTAACATTCTGTTTCTAATATTTACTGGTATGCTATCATATATAGGGTGTTTTTAATATGACAGTATGACACTAACCATTTAATACATAAATTTCTGGCTTAATTTAAATGGAACACCCTGTATCTGTTGGGTCTGTTAAACGTGGGAATGTTTTACCTTTCAGTTGGTATTAGGGTTGTCTATTATCTAACTCTGATAGTTCTCGAGAAATATTAAATTTGTTTTTTAATATTCAATTATTTGCTGACATCTAGTTACCTATGACATGATACTCCGATGGAAAGTTTTTAAAAATTTAAAATTTGTTATTTTGACAGTAAGTGCTTTGTTGTATGATTTATTATTGATAAATTGAAGGTCTCTCAAATCAGAATTTGAACCCTTTTTTAGAAAAAGTTATTGTTCACTTGCTTTAACATTTCTGGTGGTACTGTTTGAAACGCTCGCCCTCATGTTCTCAGGAGTTGTTGGCTCTTTATTGTAGACAATACTTTTCATGTAACCCCAAAGAAAATAGTCTAATGGCGTCAAGCATGGGAACCTTGCCGGCCAAAGATAAGGACCCCCTCGCCCAATCCATTTTTGTGGAAAAACATTGTTCAGGTAACGCCGGACAATTACACTGTAATCAACAGACGCACCATCTAACTGCAGCCACATTTTTTGTCCTGTAGCTAGTGGAACGTCATCTAACAGTTCGGGTAGTTTGTTACTTAAAAATTTACGAAATTTTCTTCCAGTTAGCGTTAAGTTTTTTTACTAATCTTATTGCAAAGTTAATGATTGAGTACCCTTAATAAAATTCTGATTGAGGAGACCTTTAATTTATCAATAATAAATCATACAACAAAGCACTTCGGAGTATCATGTCATAGGTAACTAGATGACAGCAAATAATTGAATATTAAAAAACAAATTTAAAATTTCTAGAGAACTATTAGAGTTAGATAATGTTCGTTGGTTAGATATAGGACACCCTAATACCAACTGAAAGATAATAAATTCCCACGTTTAGCAGACCCAACAGATACAGGATGTTCCATTTAAATTAAGCCAGAAATTCATGTATTAAATGGTTAGTGTTATACTGTCATATTAAAAACACCCTATATATGATAGCATACCAGTAAATATTGGAAACAGAGTGTTAAAAGCTTCTAGTAAGATGGTGTAAAGCAAATGTGGTTATTCGTTTTTATTTTGAAGTTATTGTATTTTTTCCGAGGGTCTACAAATTATGTAAAATCGATTTATCCTGGAAACTGAACTAGATAGGTATAGGGAAATGTTGATGAACTTACATTATTTTTAATAGTACAATTGAAAAATGTTATAAAATACAGGGTGTTCCATTTCAAGGAACCTAACTTTGATACGGCACGCTTTTTTGGAGCACCCTGTATATTCCAAAATATTTTTAAATCATAGACCTAAGTAATCTACTCAATTCCACGTCTTATTTTTTCTAATTATATTTGCCGTTAAGACGCCAGAGAATAGTTCGTTCATAGTGCCCCACCCTGTATGTAACTCTATTTAAACATATGTTCATATTTAAATGTAAATCTTATGTAAATAAATCAGTTTGTTTATTTTGAAATAAGTCTCATTTTAATTTAACATTCATAACTTAATAATTTTTATAACATATATTTTGTAGCAGAAATTAATAAAACATTAACGATAGCAAAAAAAACGTATTATAATTAACATTATCAATCGAAAAATATTTTGATAATTGCAAATTGTAGAACACGCACATAAATCGCAACATGGAAAACCTTAAGATGAACAAGAACATCTTTCGTCATTAGTGTAGACAAAAATTGACGATAGCCAAAAATTAACGATAGCCAAAAAATACGTATTATAATTAACATTATTAATCGAAAAATGGTATGACGAATTCGACAAGGTGAATGAATGTAGCAAGAAAATAAAAAATACCATCTAATAGTATATGTTTTCACGAGTAATTTGCATTTTGAAAATTTGAAAAAGCTGTGGTAGAAGCAGAGAAATTTTTCTTCGAAAGATCCACTTTTCGGTCGATTTTTGACTTTGAATTGCCGATAACTTGAAAACTAAGCATTTTTCGGAAAAATATGAAGAGTCAAAAAGTGTTTATTTTCATTCATTTTACCTTTAAAAATTTTGGTTAATAACAAATGACTGACCATCGGAACAAAAAAGTGTTATTAAGGTTTTTTGTTCCTAATAATATAATTAATCGATTCCAATTGGTTTTTTCCTTGCGTTTTGTAGTGGTTGGTCAACTCGTTTTTCTGTGCATCTTTTCAGGGGTGCACCGCAGTCTAATAATAGTGTTGGGATCCTTTTTGTTGATTAATTCCGTATCAAATTTCTTCCAAATGGAGATTATGTTTCCACTCGTCCTTGTCTCTGATACTCTTGCCACAGTTACTTGGTTATCTAACGTATCTCGGATATCATTATCTAGAATTCTCGTTTTTGAATAATTGTCAAGAGATTTCTTCATCGTTTCAAACAATTTTGGACTGCTCTGGAGGATTTTGGAATGAATCTGACAACTGCCCTTTTCCATGCTACTGGTACATCACACAGTTTCAAACTGTTTCGACTATTTCTAGCCGAATGTGGTATAATTTTGCCCTGCCCTAGCAGGGATAATCTCATCGTCTCCTGGTGCCTTGAAACTTGGAAAGGTGTTCAAAGCTCCTTACAGTCTTCTTAAATAAGCCTACCAGTTAAGAAGTTTGCTCCGCGATCTTCGAGTGAACCACAGTGTTTGTAATATTGTTAACTATTTTCAAACCATTTCCACACATACTTACAAATCCTCAAAAACTTCATATGGAATACCAAGCAATACTTCTCCAATAGTCAATCTCGTTTACACACTGCAACTGATACTATCCTATTCATAGAACTATTAAACCCCTACAATTTTATTGACTTGATATCTAATCCTACATGCTGCTACAAATGGAAATATAAACAGCTAAAATACATTATCCACAATATATATACACCTGCATAGTCCTCATCAATCATAAAGAATAATCTACATTTATACAATTCATTGAGCTCGTTTATGATGATAATTTTCCTACAATTTATAT
>CAJUYH010002214.1:0-41475 GCA_910591685.1 Galerucella tenella | reverse complement strand
GGTAAATGCTAAAGCTTGCTATAAAGATAAACATAATTGCTAATTTGCTTGAAAGTTTCTAACTATGAAAATGAATAAATATTTCAGTACTACATCAACAACCAACAAGAAAAATGATGCTGTACCTCTGCACAATGATAAATCAGTTCAAACTGGGTTTATTTATATATTTTATACTTATTATGTTACGTTATATTAAATTATGATACGAAGATATGTATTTTTATGCAAACATGTATGTATGTATGTATGTATTCATAAATAAATATTCGTGAAATTTACCGTTTCAACTCTTACTCTGTGGAATCTACTCATTTATTTGTAAATTAAACCAACTGTTCCCAAATAATTCCATAATATATTAGAATTACCATTTTTTTAAATATATTGTGAAGTTATCTGAAAACAGTTGGTTTCATTTACAAAGAAATAAATATTCATAAATATTTATTTTGAGCACTTGCTGTAATTTTTTGTTCGTTTTTGGAATTGCATCAGTGGTATTTTAGTTCGTGAAATATTGATACTTTTGTTATTATCAATAGAAAGAAATACCAATTATGTGATATCGTTTTGTATTCCAAATAGAACGACACGCAATTTTCAATGACAATATACAGGGGGTGCCATTTGAAAATAAAAAGTGAGGGGTTAGCTACCACACGGCTGTCAGATGTAAAACATTTTTTTATAAGTCATTAGGAAGGTACTTCAATGCCATTCAATGCAGTTTAATTATTTATTTATCATCTTGTCAAATAAGCGAGATATTGCCTGTTTACGATAAATTAGGACACCCGGTATATAGTGTATATGGACCACTTACCTTTGGTAGAGGCTGAAGCTCCTTGAAATGCATTCCAGTTCCAATGGATATGGTATTTGGAAGTGTAGGTCTTGGGTTATGAAAGATGGGATGTGTAGTGACAAATAACATGCTAATATTATTCTGTACCTCTACCATAGGAGGTACGTCCCATCCTAAATCTTCATAGATTGTTGTCAAAATTGGAAAAATATAAGCATTAATCAAAAATACATATCCAGTTCTATAAACCAAACTCAAAACTCTTTCAAAAAAACTCAAATCTTCTAAATTCTCCAATGGTAGATTGTAATCTGGATTCAAAATTGGATGTGCTGGGTTGCCTATGGCTACGTTGTACTGAATTCCGGATTCCATGGACGATACTCCAATCCAAGGACATTTAAAATGTCCAATAACTCCAACGATCGAAGGAAAGTGGGCTTCCGCTATAATCAAATCGAACTTCTCATTTTTTATCTCCCTCAATTTTTGATTTCGAATTAAAACTTTAGCCAGCTCGAAACAAACATTTTTCAACAACCATACAATTTTCCAAAAATAAATAGGATCGCCTGATATAATTTCGTAAAATTCGATATTTTTGAATAAGTCGTATACTTCGCTTACGTCTATCTCCTTTAAATTGTTCAACGAAATGTCATTTAAAGGATTTGTGGTAATAACAGTGACGTTATGTCCTCTTAAGGATAATTCCCTCCACAACGGATGGAAGGTTATTTGGTGGCTGTAGGATGCTGTCGGTATTATTCCTAAAATTTTGGCTGCCGTACACTGATTTAGAACGAGGCACGGTAACAAATATATTGAAAAGTAACTAAATTTCATTTTGTACACTGAAATACCTGAATATATGCAAAACAAAACTTCACTGTGCGTTGTTAAAAAATGAAAGATATGATAAATATATAATATGTTGAAATATGTAGATTATTCAACAAATTGCTGTCAAGATAAGAATGGTTAGGAAATGTTAACAATGCTATTATTTGACGTTATGGGTTTTCTATTGGGGGAGAGTGAAATGCTGGAAAAATACAGTGAAAATTTAAAAAAAAAAAGTTCTAATCTATAAAATATTTAATCTGTAAATAATAAATAATATCTGTCTGGAGATCAAGACCTTTCTGTCGGTATCTCGATCGTTAAAATACGACGTACCTATCGTTTAATCACTTGACCTACAGCATACATAGGCGTATCGTTAGAAGGGTCTTAAGGCAAACTATCAATTAAAATTTGGTAATTATCGGTAATTTTATTTTTTCAAAAATTTTCTCAAGCCTACACACAGGTCATATCTCCAATTTCGAAAATAACTATTCATTTCGTCACGACTTACGTCAAATTTGAGAGCCATATTAGAGAGTTATTGGAAACACGAATTTACTGCCTTGCAGTAATTGTGTTGACCTTAAATAAATAGTGCTCGACCTTAAAACAGACTTACAATTTGGAGTTATTGAAACATGAAACTCATGGAGACTATACAGTGCTATTCAAAAGTCCCCTCCCCCCCTCGTATCTTTTGAACAGCTACACTTACAACAAAAAAATTTGGAGGGTGAAAATAAAGTGTTGTAAACTTCTCTACGAATGGTAACAGGTGACGTAATAGTAATAGATGACGTCACAGTGCCACTCTGGCCAATAATTTTAAATAGGACCTTATGGCCAATGATATCTCGTTTGCAGGCTACAAAGCCATGTTAAATTTGTTTAGGTTTAAACTAATTTTGACGGATAAATTAAATAAATACCAAAATTATTGAAATTATTTTTCTAATTTAATTAATCAAATATCAACAATGGATTCTTATAGCAAGTGTTCGAAATGTGCTCCGTCTACTTCCTGACAGTAATACATAATACCTATTAGTAAACTCTTGTCGTACTCGTTCGAATGTGTCAGCTGAAATTGCATTGCATTCTTCAATAATTCTTTCTTTCAAAACGCCAATGCTATCTGGTGCCGTAGTATAAACCTTGAATTTCAAGTACCCCCATAGAAAAAAATCTAATGGTGTCAGATTTGGTGACCGAGGTGACCATTCTATAGGACCTCGCCGGCCGATCCATCTACCTCGATATTCTTCATCCAGGTAAGGTCTTACTGCACCATAATAATGTGCAGGAGCACCATCTTGTTGAAATGTTATTTCCAGATGGCCGAATTCATCTGGATTATCTTCCACAATTTCAAGAATTAACAACTCAATTGCATTTTGTAACATCTCCAGATACACTTCACCGCTTAAATTTGAATTTAGGAAGACAGGACCAACTATGTGGTTTCCCAAAATACCTGCCCAAACATTGACTTTTTCTGGAAATTGGGTACATATGTTGTTCACGAAAGATGTGACGATTTGTGTCACTTCAATACCTTACATTTTGTGTATTCACATTTCCATTGATGCAAAAAGTACTTCTTCTGTCAGGGTCGTCATCCGAAAGGTGGTGCACCATTTTTAACTTGTATGGATGAAATTTATTTTTAGCCAACACTCTCTGTACTGTACTTTTACTTACTTCACAGATAGACGTAACTTTAGTTGAAGAGGAAGTAGGGTTAACTACCATTTCAGCAAATATATTAACTTTTTTATCATCACTAAATGTTGGTCGACCAGATCGTTTGGCATCTTGAACACTACCTGTTGCTTCAAACTTGTGAAGAAGCTCCCTCAAATAAGTTCTCGAGATTGGGCGATCATTAAATGAATGTTCCACTTATTAAGATAGCAGCTACTTTGTCGGCTTGAGTACGTACCATTTTGCCTATGTAAACTCTTAAACGTCTCGTTGAACAATAATAAAATTAAATATTTAAGCTATTTAGAAAAACTTTGCAAAGCAACAAATATTATTAAATTAAAAACGTCAATTTTTTTGACAACTAACCAGAGGCGGACTGAAAAATCTTCAATATTTAAATGTGAAATGATAATTTTGATATTTATTTAATTTATCCGTCAAAATTAGTTTAAACCCAAACAAAATTAATATGGCTATGAAGCCAATGTCAATGCCTTTCAAACGAGGTCCTTTTTAAAATTATTGGCCAGAGTGGCACTGTGACGTCATCTATTACTATTACGTCACCTGTTACCATCCATAGAGAAGTTTACAACACTTTATTTTCACCCTCCAAATTTTTTTATAAGTGTAGCCGTACAAACGATACGAGGCGGGGAGGGGACTTTTGAATAACACTGTATATGAAAGCTTTTTCAGGTGCCCATTCAGGCGACAATGTCCAATGTCCCGTTAGGATCCCTGTTAAAAAACTCTTAGCGCAGTTTAACTTTGACTTATACATTCATTTGATCTCAACAGGTTGTAGTAACCCAGAAGAGTCTTTGATTGTAGTGAAGTCTAAAGCTCTTCTTGCTGTCCAGGTATTTAGTGTGCTTGATAAAACTTATACGACCCTTTAACAGTTGATACTTTTATGGCTTTATTGCATGTCACTATCCCATCTCAGGTTAGGTCAGTTTCATGGATATTGAAAATAATGACAATTACTAACATAAAATATGCAGCCGGGGCAACACCAAATTGCCGCTGAAAATTTTTGTCTGCGGCATCAATTATTGTCGGCAATATATAGGAACGTTCCCCTGGGATCATTCCTATATTCTACTCCACTGCTTTTCTCTCAAAATCATAATTACGTATTCTGAAACATCAAGGAGGGAGCATGAAACAAATAAATTCCCAAAAATTGTCAAGTTATTCCGTGCTCCCTGGCTGATCCCTTCAACTCACCCTGTAGAAATATAAGGACTGTTCTACTCCTTTGTTTTCAAGAGTTGGGCCGCCAGAATATACTCTAATATAATGTTATCGCCCAAATATTCTTGGTAGAATATTTTTAATGCTGGTGTCAAGGCTGCTTGTGCCACCGGTCTTATTTAGTTTGGTGCTTTTTTGCTTTTTTGTACAAGGTTTTTCGGCGTTTTTTCACTTTCCTTGAATAATAATAAAGTACAGGCCTGACGAGAACTATTAGTGGGACATTGTAAGACACATTACATCTACGAAAGGTACGTCTGCATCCTATTTTGATCGTTATAATTGCTCCCGATTGATAGGTAGCGCTTGCGCGTATTCTAAAGGTCAACTAATCAAATTTTTCCAGTCAAAGATTAGGGTTAACGTTTGTAATACATTTAAACGGTTCATTATTGTGATATTTTGATTTTTTTTCCATTTCTTTCAACGTAATTTGTTAGAAGGACATTAACAATCGATGACGCACACCAAGAACGGTATTCTAAGAACTCTATACCGAGCTAATTGATTAAAATCCTGCATAATAAACAAAATACCTACGTCTATGTATACCAATGATAATTATCAATATTTTTTTTATATCGACAAATAAATAAAAATTCTCATCATAAGCTTCCTATTCAAACAGCTCGCGATGATTGTACTGACCGTTTGCATGATTACTTTTATCACAACTCTAACAAATTCACTGGAATGTAATTTACCAGTTGAAGTGGTCAACGAGATCCGCTCGTATCAAGATGCGGTTAATAAAATCGTAGATGCCACCACTAAGGGTAGATTTAAGGGACAAACTTATAAAAAATTGGCTGATTTCGTGGATAAATTCGGTGCTAGACAAGCTGGCGGTCAAGTATTAGAACGGTCGATAGATTATTTGTTAGATTTGATGCAACAAGATGGATACGGATTGGAGAATGTACACGGAGAAAATGTTACTGTGCCGCATTGGGTTAGGTAATGTAATTTTTTTTGTCTATTAAATTTTAGGCCAGTCGGTATTGGTTATTTTAGACCAAGTACAAGTAATTAGCAATACGGATGAATTTGTTCTGATGCGTACCTTAAAGTATGTAGATTGAAATAAAAAAAGTTCACCGGTCTATCCATTTCCCAAATAATAAAAAACTTTTTTTTGAAATTCTTTAATATTTCACGCTGGGAGTAAGGTAGAGAAGAATAAAAAATACCAGCGTGCAGGGGAAGTGTTTTGCAATAAAAAAGGTATCCTGCGAAAAAATTCGGTAAACTAAGTATTTGTTCCGCATCCGCGCGACTCTGCTGCACGGCGGAAGACCTACTTTCTGAATTGCAGAAAAAGGTATAAATATTCAAACAGAATTTTTTTCCAATCTTTGGTAAGAGTTAAGGTGGTAAATAATAAATGAAAGGTAATAAATTATTTTTTACATATTTTTATTGGAAAAAGGTATGCAAACAATTATATCTTAAAATTATATATAAATAATCTTTTATACCTTTTCACTATATACATTTTGTTCGTTGAATATTAATCTTTATATTACAGGAGTATCAAATTTTATTTTGAAAAAATAAAAAAGATTTCTACCCGAATCTATAAAAATGGCTATTTTCGCTTATAATAAAAAAAATCATTGAATCCAAAAATGTATGTAAATTGATTAATTTTGTAATGATATATTCTTCATCTTAGAAATTTCCTCAACATTTCTACGCAAACCTCATTAAAATTATTACAGTTTTATTAAAGTTGCAGTACTAAATATATATGTATATATATTTTCTTGTAAATTCAAGATTCGTAAAATTTACAAGATAATGAAAATTGCCGTATTTCGAAATTAGAAAAAATTAATTATCCGTAAATTTTATTTATGGAACAGACCTCCTAAATAACAGTTTCCATCCTTCGAAAAATTGTTTCAATGCCACCTTATTATACAGTGCTATTCAAAAGTCCCCTCCCCTCCTCGTATCTTTTGAACGGCTACACTTACATTAATAAAATTTGGAGGGTGTTGTAAACTTCTCTGGTAACAGGTGAAGTAATAGTAATAGATGATGTCACAGTGCCACTCTGGCCAATAATTTTAAATAGGACCTCATGGCAAGTGATATCTCGTTCGAAAGGCATTGACATTGGCTACATAGCCATATTAATTTTGTTTGGGTTTAAACTAATTTTGACGGATAAATTAAATAAATACCAAAATTATTATTTCACATTTAAATATTAATGATTTTTCAGTCGGCCTCTTGTTAGTTGTCAAAAAAATTGACGTTTTTAATTTAATAGTATTTGTTGTTTTGCAAAGCTTTTCTAAATAGCTTAAATATTTAAATTTATTATTGTTTAACGAGACGTTTAAGAGTTAACATAGGCAAAATGGTACGTACTCAAACTTAATAATTGATGAATCTAGAAAGAATCTCCATGAAGCGGAACGTTTATTTAATGAGAGACACCCAGATCGCCCAATCTCGAGAACTTATTTGAGTGAGCTTCTTCACAAGTTTGAAGCAACAGGTAGTGTTCTAGATGCCAAACGATCTGGTCGACCAACATTTAGTGATGATACAAAAAATTCATATAGTTGCTGAAATGGTAGTAAACCCTACTTCCTCTTCAACTAAAGTTGCGTCTATCTGTGAAGTAAGTAAAAGTACAGTACAGAGAGTGTTAGCTAAAAATAAATTTCATCCATACAAGTTAAAAATGGTGCACCACCTTTCGGATGACGACCCCGACAGAAGACTCGAATTCTGTGAATGTATGACAAATAAAATTAGTCAAAACCCACATTACACAAAAACAATTTGTTTTAGTGACGAAAGAACTTTTTGTCTCAATGGAAATGTGAATACACAAAATGTAAGGTATTGGAGTGACACAAATCCTTTCACCTTTCGTGAACAACATACCCAATTTCCAGAAAAAGTCAATGTTTGGGCAGGTATTTTGGGAAACCACATAGTTGGTCCTGTTTTCTTGAATTCAAATTTAAGCGGTGAAGTGTATCTGGAGATGTAACAAAATGCAATTGAGCCGTTAATTCTTGAAATTCTGGAAGATAATCCAGTTGAATTCGGTTATCTGGAAATAACATTTCAACAAGATGGTGCTCCTGTACAATATTGCAGTAAGACGTTACCTGGATGCAGAATATCGAGGTAGATGGATCGGCCGACGAGGTCCTATAGAATGGCCACCTTGGTCACCAGATCTTACACCATTAGATTTTTTTCTATGGGGGTACTTGCAATCCAAGGTTTATACTACGGCACCAGATAGCATTGGCGTTTTAAAAGAAAGAATTATAGAAGAATGCAATGCAATTCCAGCTGACACATTCGAACGAGTACGACAAGAGTTCACTAATAGGATGTATTACTGTCAGGAAGTAGACGGAGCACATTTCGAACACTTGCTATAAGAATCCATTGCTGATATTTGATTAATTAAATTAAAAAAAATAATTTCAATAATTTTGTTATTGATTTAATTTATCGGTCAAAATTAGTTTAAACCTTAACAAAATTAATATGGCTATGTAGCCAATGTCAATGCCTTTTAAACGAGATATCACTTGCCATAAGGTCCTATTTAAAATTATTGGACAGAGTGGCACTGTGACGTCATCTATTACTACTTCTACTACTAAATGTGCAGGCGAGCCTTGTCCTGGACAACTCAAGCCAAGGTTCCGACACTGAAGCCACTGGCGGGCCCATTGTGCCATTCCTGCTACCTAGACATTCATGAAACCGAGTCCTTCAATAAAGGCCACAACCTTTTTCAATGGATTTCTGCTTGCGTCTCCAGGGGCCATAACAGGGACTCCGAAGACTCGCCTGCGTAGTACAGCCCAGTGTGGACACTCTACGATAACATGGACTGACGTTTCGTCAGTCATGCCGCAACCCCTACATAGGGAACTTTCCTCTACTCCTAAGTTGTGGAGGTGTTTCCTCATACAGCAGTGCCCTGCTAGGAGTCCTGCTATCTTCCTTAGCCTACTCCTTGGTAGTTCAGTGGCTGCCCTGGCGTGTCCATCAGTCCATCCCTTCAATAGAAGTTTGGATTGTCTAGGACCCTGCAGAGCATTCCAATGAGCGAGGTGCTGATTCCTCAGCCACTTCTTCGTCTCCTTGCGTATTTTTTGTTTTGTTAGGCCAGGGTTGGGCCCGGGCCGCAGAAAGGAGCTGCCGACCCTTCCGCAGCCAGTGCATCCGCCATCTCGTTGCCTTCAAAACCTGAGTGGGCTGGAATCCATTCTAGCCGCACCACGTTCCGCCTCGCAAGAGTAGCAAGTCGTTCTCGACATTCGTTAGCAAGTCCTGAATTGCTGGTATACCCACTCAGGGCTTTAATTGCTGCCTGACTGTCGGAGTATATGGTTATGCGTCGATCCACATAACCTCTGTCTAGGTTTATCTGCGCACATTCTAAGATAGCATATATCTCGGCCTGATATGCAGATACACCCTCACCCAATGGTACACAAACCAGTGTTCTTGGGTTCCTGGAGTAAATTCCAGCCCCTGCTCTATCACGGGAGCATGAGCCATCTGTGTACCATTAGGCTGTGTATTCCTCTCTTTTTCCCAGGACTCTCTATCCCGTATCTATTACTATTACGTCACATGTTACCATTCGTAGAGAAGTTTACAACACTTTATTTTCACCCTCCAAATTTTATTAATGTAAGTGTAGCCGTTCAAAAGATACGAGGGGGGGAGGGGACTTTTGAATAGCACTGTATAATATATTTCTTATTGAGATACTTGGTTATTGAATATAATAAATATAATATTTATATTATATAACCTTCCTCCCAGCGCGAAATATTGGAAAATTTCGAAAAAATAAGTTTTTTGATTTTTTTTTCTAATTTGGGAAATCGATAGACTGGTAAACTTTTTTTTTATATTAATCTACATACTTTAGAGTACTTATTTGAAAAAAAAATCAGTTGTATTGCTTATTACTTGTAGTTGTTATCCCCGTGGTTATCCCTAACGTCTGGCCTATTTACATTACAGTACAGCCACGAATATTGGAACTACTTAGTTTTTCAATTTTGTTTTCAGAGGTGGAGAAACTGCACAAATGCTTCAACCTCGCCAGGCTAATATTCAAGTCTTGACACTAGGAGGTTCTGTATCAACTCCTGTAGGAGGTATTCAAGCCGAATTGTTGGTAGTTAAAGATTTTGATGAATTAAATAACAAGTCCGAACAAGCCAAAGGAAAAATCGTAGTTTATAATAACGATTGGGTCCAATATGGAATCTCAGTGGCGTACAGGTGAAATTTTCTATAAATTATTTTTCAAAAAAACATTGATTTGATTCCGTAGGAGTCAAGGTGCCATCAAAGCCGCCCAATTCGGAGCGGTTGCTGTACTGGTACGATCAGTAACTCCTTTTTCTTTGTACACCACTCACACAGGGCAAACTAACTACGATAACAATGTAAATAAAATTCCTGCTGCTTGTATTACGGTAGAGGATGCGAGAATGTTCCAGCGTTATCAGGTATTTTTTTTCAAATTTTTTTTTTACGAAAAAAAATTACATAATTTATTTCAGGATAGAAATGAAACTGTGCTGCTTCAACTCGATATTCAGACACAAAATTTAGAACCTACTATATCTCGAAATACTGTAGCTGAACTGAAAGGTACCAGAAATCCTGAAAAAATAGTGTTGGTTTCAGGACATCTTGATAGTTGGGACGTTGGGGTGGGAGCCATGGACGATGGAGGTGGTGCTTTCATTTCCTGGTACTCTTTGGTCGTACTTAAGGCTCTCGGTTTAAGACCAAAAAGAACAGTTAGGTAAATTTGGGATTTACTAATCTTCAAAATAGAAATAGCTCCTTTTTTTGACAATTTGTACCCACCCCTCCTCCCATGTAACAATCCCCTCATGCAAGAAACTACGTTGCCCTTTATCAAGATATTCTTCCTCCAACTCAAGTTTTAAAAATGAAAAAACCCTCCCCCAACGTAGTCTTGACCGAACCCTCCCAAAATTTGCTTCGTGATTTATGGACTCGCCCAATTTTTAATCCAAAAAGAACAGTTAAATTTGGGATTTACTAATCTTCCAAATATAAATAGCTCCATACATCACCTAGCTCCTTTTTTTACAGTTTGTACCCACCCCCCCCCCTATGTAGGAAACTACGTATCACTTTATCAAGATATTCCTCCTTTAACTCAAGTTTTAAAATTAACCCCCCCAACGTAGTCTCTAATCGAACCCCCCAAAAAATTGGCTACGTGATTTATGGACCCTTCTCAATCGTAGTCTTTTATCTAACCCCCCCTAAAATTGATTACGTGATTTATGGACCCCCCCCAATTTTCAATCCATATAGTACAGTTAGGTAAATTTGAGATTTACTAATTTTCAAAATAGAAATAGCTCCATAAATCACCTAGCTCCCTATTTGACAATTTGCACCCACCCTTCTTCCATGTAAGAAACTACGTATCATTTTATCAAAATATTCTTCCTGTAACTCAAGTTTTAAAATTAACAAAAAAAAACCCTCCCCTAACGTAGTCTTTGATCTAACCCCCCCAAAATTGGCTACGTGATTTATGGACCCCCCTCAACTTTTAATCCAAAAAGAACAGTTAGGTAAAATTGGGTACCCAGCCCTCCCCCATGTAAGAAACTACGTAGTCCTTTATCAAGATATTCTTCCTCCAACTCAAGTTTTAAAATTAAAAAAAAACCTCATCCAACGTAGTCTTAGATCGAGCCCCCCCAAAATTGGCTACGTTATTTATGGACCCCCCCAATTTTAAAAAAAAATTGTTATTGTTTTATGTGAATTAGAGCAGTCTTGTGGACTGCTGAAGAGCCTGGTTTGATTGGTGTTCAAGCCTACAACAAAACACATCAAGACGAATTAGAAAACTTTATATTCGTCATGGAGTGCGATGAAGGTACTTTCACCCCTTTGGGGTTAGAATACGTTGCAGGAATCGAGGGAGGATGTATTTTAGAGGAAATATTAAAGTGAGTAAGGTTATCCTGAAAATTTAATTTAATAAAAAATCTATTACTAATTCTTTTCTTTCCAGCCTTTTTTAACTAGGTTTAATTTCAATTTTGATAGCCAAGGTCATTTTTTTATGAATATCTCGTTTTCTCTGCTTCTAATAGTATTTTATTTATTTAAAAAAATGTAGGGGATGAAATTCTCTACAAAATTTGTTTGAAACATTTTCTTATACAATCGGACAGTTATTGAGGGCGCAAAGTTTGAAGCACCTAGTCATACGTATCTTAGCGCAAGGTCAATCGTGAAACCCAATATTTTTTTCTGTCAAACTGTTATTGAGAAGCGGTAACATTTCCCTTCCCCTTCTTCGGTTGATAACATACGTAATTCAACTTCCAAGTAAGTGATAAAAAAATTACTGCATGATACTAGTGAAGATAAAAATATCAGAAATGCTGAATTACTTAAATAATAAGAATACTTTACTACTAAAATTAAAATAGCATTTGCATGCAGCTTAAATAAACACGGAACAGCTAAAAATACTTTTAGGTTATGTCATGAAACTTATTTTTTTATTAATATTTTCAGTTTACTTTCCAATATCGATGCTACAACAGCAAAAAAATCTACAGATGGAGTAGGCTCTGATATTACGATATGGAAAGATATAGTACCCACAGCTAGTCTTATGAATGATAACGCTAACTATTTTTGGTACCACCATTCATCAGCTGACACCATGGACGTCCTAGATACTGACGCGTTGGACAAAAGTACAGTTCTTTGGGCAACTGTTGCTTATATCGTAGCAGATCTTGATGCTGACTTTCCCAGAGATTTAAATTGATTAATATTTATTATTTACTCTACAGTTTCTTCACTTTTTGAAATAAAAGTTTATAAAGCAAGTTTTGTTTTTTATTCAAAAAAATCTTCTCTATAACATTGGACTGTGATTATACAAGTCCAGTTTTAGAGCCAAGTCATGTCCAAGAAGTTCTCAACATCAGATAAGGTAAGAATAAATATGGTTTCAGTTATGGTGTTTTTTTTTAATTTTCCACATTGAAATGTGTAGAAACGTTCAGTTCAAGGTCAGTGTCAGCATTATTATCAATATCTTTAGCAGGAAAATTAAGAAATTTGTATCAGTCCCAAACTCTCATTGAAATGTGTAAAAACGTTCAGTTTAAGTCAGTGTCAGCATTATTGTTAATATCTTCAGCAGGAAAATTGAAGAAATTTGTATCAGTCCCAACACTCTCTTGGTTTCAGCTGTGCCCTTTATTGCTGGTTCTTCATTTTTTAAAATTTCTCATTGGAATGTGTAAAAACGTTCAGTTCAAGGTCAGTGTCGGTATTATTTTTAATATCTTCAGCAGGAAAATTAAAGAAATTTGTATCAGTCCCAACACTCTTGGTTTCAGTTGTGCCCTTTATTGCTGGTGCTTCATTTTTTAAATTTTCTCATTGAAATGTGTAAAAACGTTCAGTTCAAGGTCAGTGTCAGTATTATTGTTAATATCTTCAGCAGGAAAATTAAAGAAATTTGTATCAGTCTCAACACTCTCTTTGTTTCAGTTGTGCCCTTTATTGCTGGTGCTTCATTTTTTTTAAATTTTCTCATTGAATTGTGTAAAAACGTTTAGTTCAAGGTCAGTGTCAGTATTATTGTTAATATCTTCAGCAGGAAAATTAAGAATTTTGTATCAGTCTCAACACTCTCTTGGTTTCAGTTGTGCCCTTTATTGCTGGTGCTTCATTTTTTAAATTTTCTCATTGAAATGTGTAAAAACGTTCAGTTCAAGTCAATGTCAGCATTATTGTTAATACCTTCAGCAGGAAAATTAAGAAATTTGTATGTCCCAAAACTCTCTTGGTTTCAGTTGAGCCCTTTATAGCTGGTGTTTCATTTTTTAAATTTTCTCATTGAAATGTGTAAAAACGTACAGTTCAAGGTCAGTGCCAGCATTATTGTGAATATCTTTAGCAGGAAAATTAAGAAATTTGTATTATTCCCAACACTCTCTTGGTTTCAGTTGTGCCCTTTATTGCTGGTGCTTCTTTTTTTAAATTTTCTCATTGAAATGTGTAAAAACGTACAGTTCAAGGTCAGTGCCAGCACTATTGTCAATATCTTTAGCAGGAAAATTAAGAAATTTGTATCAGTCCCAACACTCTCTTGGTTTCAGTTGTGCCATTTATTGCTGGTTCTTCATTTTTTAAAATTTCTCATTGGAATGTGTAAAAACGTTCAGTTCAAGTCAGTGTCAGTATTATTGTTAATATCTTCAGCAGGAAAATTAAAGAAATTCGTATCAGTCCCAACACTCTCTTGGTTTCAGTTGTGCCCTTTATTGCTGGTTCTTCATTTTTTAAAATTTCTCATTGGAATGTGTAAAAACGTTCAGTTCAAGGTCAGTGTCGGTATTATTTTTAATATCTTCAGCAGGAAAATTAAAGAAATTTGTATCAGTCTCAACACTCTCTTGGTTTCAGTTGTGCCCTTTATTGCTGGTGTTTCATTTTTTAAATTTTCTCATTGAAATGTGTAAAAACGTTCAGTTCAAGTCAGTGTCAGTATTATTGTTAATATCTTCAGCAGGAAAATTAAAGAAATTTGTATCAGTCCCAACAGTCTCTTGGTTTCAGTTGTGCCCTTTATTGCTGGTGCTTCATTTTTTGAATTTTCTCATTGAAATGTGTAAAAACGTTAAGTTTTTCTACAAGGTCTGTATTAGTGTTAATATTGTTAGCAGAAAATGGAAGACATTATTATCGGATGATACTGCTTTACATTATTCTTAACAATTTCATAACTCTTTGATTTCATCTTTTCATTTCAAGTTTTAATAATACTTTTTAGGTTATTAGCCCCCATAAACGCTACAACCACCAAAAGATCCTTTTGGGGGGTAGGATCGGACATAACAATATGGAAGGACATATTACCCACAGGCAGTCTTCTTAACAAAAACGAAAAATACTTTTGGTACCATCATACCAACGCTGATAGGATGGATGTCTTAGATCCGGACGCTCTAGACAAATCCACAGCTCTATGGGCTTCAGTAGCCTACGTTATAGCTGATTTAAAAAAGGATTTTCCTAGAGACGTCCTCACGCCGGAAAATTTAAGACCTTCTGTAATTGTACCGAAGTTTTAACTAATATAATAAAAAATATATCTTGTGTATTACAGTTTTTTTTTATTTTTCCCTCTAATGAGACAATTTTCATATCTAAAATGAACTCCGTATTGTCAGACATTGTTGGTGCGAGGTGGTGCCTGTCGTGCCAATAAACATTTTCAGCTGCACGGAAAGATATTGTAACGTCAAGAAGATATACTGAAATAACTATGGAATTCAAAGGGAATAAATCCCATGAATTTGTAGAATATGTTTACAATAGCACGCGAACTTTTGTTGGGGAAAAAATATATTTTTTTTCGGTTAAGAAGAAACATCTATACAGGACATCATTTTTGGAAAGGTATAGATGAAAAGGATACCTTCAGGATCAACCGATAAAAAAAATAATTATTGGAAAGTTGGATCTATGGAACTATGTTTTGGAAAATGAACTGGAATAAGAAAATAGCTTAATAAGAAGCAATACAATGTTCCACCTTTAGAGCAATACTTGGAAGAAAACTGGAACAGGACAAAAGCTTAATAAGAAGCAATACAATGATCCACTCTTAGAGCGATGCTTGGATAAAAACTGGAACAGAAAAAAAGCTTAATAAGAAGTAATACAATGTTCCACCTTTGAAGCAATGCTTGGATAAAAACTTGAACAGAAAAAAAGCTTAATAAGAAGTAATACAATGTTCGACCTTTGAAGCAATACTTGGATAAGAAATGGAACAAGAAAAAAGCTTAATAAGAAGCTATATAATGATCCACCTTGAAGCGATGCTTGGAGGAAAACTGGAACAGGAAAAAAGCTTGATAAGAAGCAATACAATGATCCACCTTTAGAGCAAAGCTCGGATAAAAACTGGAACAGGAAAAAAGCTTAATAAGAAGGAATACAATGTTCTACCTTCAGAGCAATGCTTGGATAAAAACTGGAACAGGTAAAAAGCTTAATAAGATGCCATACAATGTTCCACCTTTAGAGCAGTGCTTGGATAAAAACTGGAAAAGCAAAAAAGCTTAATAAAAAGCAATACAATGCTCTACCTTTAGAGCAATGCTTGGAAGAAAACTGGAACGGGAAATAGATGCAATACAATTATCCACCTCCTTTAGAGCAGAATTTGGAATGAAATTGTAACTACTGGAATAAAGCTTAATAAAAAGCAATACAATGATCCACCCAAATAGAAAGGCTTGGAAGAAAACAGGAACAGGGAAACAGCTTAATAACTAGCAACACAATGAACCACTTTTAGAGCAATGCTTGGAATAAATCTGGAACAGTAAAAAAGCTTAATAAGAAGAAATACAATGATCCACCTATAGAGCAACGCTTGGAATAAAATTGGAACAGGAAAACGCCTAATAAGAAGCTATACAATGTTCCACCTTTAGAGCAATGCTTGGATAAAAAAAGGAACAGGAAAATAGCTTAATATGAAGAAAAGAATGTTCCATCTTTAAAGCGATGCTTGGAAGGTAACTGGAACAGGAAAAAGTAGCAATACAATGATCCACCTCCTCTACAGCAAAATCGAATTAAATTTTAACTGGGTAGAGCTTAATAAGAATCAATACAATGATCCACCTTTAGAGCAATGCTTGGAATGAAGCGGGAGCAGGAAAAAAGCTTAATAAGAAGCAAAAGAATGTCCCAACTTTAAAGCGATGCTTGGAAGAAAACTGGAACAGGAAAAAGTAGCAATACAATGATCCACCTCCTTCAGAGCAAAATCGAATTAAATTTTAACTGGTTAAAGCTTGATAAGAAGCACCACCTTAGGATCAATGCTTGGATAATAACTGGAACAGGAAAAAAGCCTAATGAAAAGCAATACAATGTTTCAATTTAGAGCAATGCTTGGATAAAAAAAGGAACGGGAAAAAAGGTTAATAAGAAGCGAAAGAATGTTCCATCTTTGAAGCTATGCTTGGAAGAAAACTGGAACAGGAAAAAGTAGCAATACAATGATCCACCTCCTTTAGAGCAAAATCGAATTAAATTGTAACTGGATAAAGCTTGATAAGAAGCAATACAATGATCCACCTTTAGAGCAATGCTTGGATAATAACTGGAACAGGAAAAATGCTTAATAAGAAGCAATAGAATGTTCCACCTATAGAGCAATGCTTGGATGAAAACTGGGAAAGGAAAACAGCTTAATTAGAAACAAAAAAATGTTCCACCTTTAGAGCAATGCTTGGAATAAAACTGGAACAGGAAAATATATGAATAAGGAAAAAAAACAAGAGTTGAATATACAGGTTAGAATGTAGCTCTGCAAGTCAAAAGTCAGGATTAAATGCAACTATGCTGGGAAAATTTTTCTAATGAATCTGATGGTATCAGAAAATGTAATTGATCACCTTGAAAAGAAGGTGAAAAACAAAAGGAATAGAAGTTTGGTGACTTAAATAGTCAAGATGAAGAAGTTGACAAATTAAACGCTATAAGAAGGTTCTTGGAACTGGTCTAAAGCACAGTCTATTTAATTGGTCGATAAAAAACTACACAATTTCCTTAATACAATTTTTTATTTCCAAAAATAAATACCTACTTAACAATATTCTATAGATTTGTGTGTTCTACTCTGTACAACTACCCGATTCCGTACCATCTCTCACCAAACAACCCAAAACCTCTCTCCACCCCCAATTGATTTGAACAGTTGATAAAAGGCGGCAAAGATTGCGCGCCGCCTCCACTAGTTGTGGCGGTTCGTAGAAAGTAAGATGTATACCAGCACCGCGCTCGGGAGTAACAAGAAACAACGACCCACCACTGGATATCTCGTTAGACCACGATTGGGAACACTAAGGTCCGTTTATTCAAACAGACCGTTATCAGCGATGTCGCCAGATAAAAGGAAGAAACTAAAGTAAGTTGAAGGTATTTTCTTCCAGAAGAGTGATAAATGTAAGTTATTGGTTTATTAAATTATTGAAGTTGGAGATTTTCCAAGTTTAAGGAAGATAGGAAAAGTTGAAAAATAAAAAAATAATTATCAGGGATCTAAAACAACATATGGGGGAGAAGCAGTAGCAAAAATGAAATGGGATTGGAGAAAAAATAATTATCAGGGATCATATTAGGATCTAAATCAACATATGGGAGGGAAGGAGTAGCAAAAAAAATGAAACTGCATTGGAGATGGAGGAGGAGAAAAATCGAAAAAGTTGGTAGAAGAAAATAAAGATAACAAGAAATAATAATTGTATGTTTGTACGTCACTACGCCAAAAAAAGAAGAAAATCGATCAAAAAGACGTCTTCTACCAGTGCTATTTTTAAAACTCAATAAAATTCCTGTAATAATATACTTGATATTGGGAATTCACAAATAGGCCAGACGATAGGGGTAACAACTACAAGTAATTAGCAATATTTTTTGAAGTTTACCAGTCTATCGATTTCCCAAATTAGAAAAAAAAAATCCAAAAACTTTTTTTTCGAAATTTTCCAATATTTCGCGCTTGGAGGAAGGTTAGTTTCAACAAAAAAGGTTTCTTGCGTTTCTTTCGTCCGAGCAATGGTTTGTCCGGAAAAAATTCGGTAAACTAAGTATGTGTTCCGCATCCGCGCGACTATATTTTCTGAAGCGCGGCGGAGTACATTATAAACTATTGCACACAGTTATAATGTAGATATAAATAATTGTAATACGGCATTTTGAAGAGGAAAGTGTCGGCTTTAAGGTGGCATTTTTTCATGTCATAGCACATATTCATTTTTAGCAAATTACTCATATATAATATAAATATTATATTCTAATAAAAAACCAAGTATCTCAATAAAAAATGTATTATATAATAAGGTGGCATTGAAACAATTTTTCAAAGGATGGAAACTGTTATTTAGGAGGTCTGTTCCATAGATAAAATTTACGGATAATTAATTTTTCCTAATTACGAAATACGGCACTTTTCATTATCTTGTAAATTTTAGGAATCTTGAATGTACAAGAAAAAATATATATTAAGTACTGTAACTTTAAAAAAACTGGAGTTATTTTAATGGGGTTTGCGTAGAAACTTCTAAGATCAAGAATATATCATCACAAAATTAATTGATTTACATACATTTTTGGATTCAATGATTTTTTGTATTATAAGCGAAAATAGCAATTTTTATAGATTCGGGTAGGAATCTTCTTTATTTTTTCAAAATAAAATTTGATACTCCTGTAATATAAAGATTAATATTCAATGAACAAAATGTATTTAGTGAAAAGGTATAGAAGATGATTAATATTTAATTTTAAGATATAATTTTTTGCATAGCTTTTTCCAATAAAAATATGTAAAAATTATTTCATTACCTTTTATTCATTATTTACAACCTTGACTCTTACCAAATATTGGAAAAAAATTCTGATTGAATATTTAAATTTTCTTCCGCAATTCAGAAAGTAGGTCTTTCGCCGTGCAGCAGAGTCGCGTGGATGCGGAACACATACTTAGTTTACCGAATTTTTTACGGACAAACTATTGATCGGACGAAAAAAACGCAAGAGACGTTTTTTATTGCAAAACACTTCCCCTACACGGTGGTATTTTTTATTCTTCTCCACCTTCCTCCCAGCCTGAAATATTTTTTTTATAACTTGGGAAATCGATAGTCTGGCAAACTTTTTTCTACTTGTGAAGAAAAAAATCAGCCGTATTGCAAATTATTTGTAAATGACCCATACCGAGTGGCCTAAAGCTCTGAAATGATTCACTAATATTCTTGGCAACCGAAATATTTATTTTTCTGGTTACTATGGAAATGCAAAATCTTTGTATTCGTCAGTGCTCATCGTTTGTCTTTTTTCGTTTTTGAAATTGAAAAAAAATATATGCATCTTCAATATTTTATTCAGTTTTAAATCAGTGTTAATAAAAATAACAATTTCTGCGTTAAAGTATTGATTTTATAAGATATTAGTATAAGCGTTGGATACAAACAAAGAAAAAACGGGGTTTATGATCATGCATCATCCACTGCGTCTTTGTGTGTACTGGTGTAACAGCGGACAGGTAATATTTTATTTTAAATTCTCCACTAATTTATTTATTTAACTCCATACGAACCTATTGGTTCAATTACGAAAGAAGTATAGCAAAGCTTATAAAACTAATTAATTTTAATATTAATTTAATTCAATTTTATACAGTATTTCACTGACTGCATTTTCGTGCTAATCTACAGTACAGAAAACCATTTTAATTATTAAATAATGTTTATAAAATATTATTAACCAACTTAAGTATAGGCAACCAAACGTACATGAAAGTATTCATTAGAAATCCCCTAATATCTTTCACCATTGTCAATAGCATGGAGACTAGATAAGGAGAACTGACTCATACGGGAAAATTGACAAATATGTCCTCAAAATCGGCTTTCTAAGTAGTTTGGTTTTTGACCGCAGCGTGCGCATTGTACCTTAAGAACCCATTTCTGACAGAAACTACAATAACCTTACTTTTTATAGATGACAGTAGTCCAATAGTAAACATTACTAAAATGCAATTTAAGAACTAGAAATATAAAAATTATTTAAAATAGGCAGGGTATTCGTTGTTGGAAGCCATTGCAATAGTGGTTGGTAGTGCAGATTAGGTATAAAACGAAGATGCAAATTGAATTTAATACGATAAAACTAGTTTTTTCAGTAATAAAAAATATTCAGATAAATAAAGTAGGAGATAATTATTATCTTGAATCAAAATTATAATTACACCCCACTTGTGAGAAGTATAGAAAAAGCACAATTGCACACAAAATACTTCACTTTTGCTGATATTATTATTTTGTTTTATACAAGTATATTATAAGAGATCAGGAAAAAGAAAGGTGAACAATGATTTGAAGAAAAACTAGAGGTTGATAAGAACTGAGCTATGAAACTAATCTGATGGAAGTACTAGTATGCCTTTAATACAGAAAATTATGAATTCAATTGATATTCAGATAAAAATAGGAAATGAAAATATAAATGAGGTGAGAACATGAATTCAAACAAATAGGTATATTCAAGAAATAGAACAAAATTATGTTTGCAATTATTGGTGCACTTTACCAATAGGGATTAATGAAACCATAAGGCATTGAAACTAATCGATGACACTCATTTCTTACCAATCTACAGCCAAGTAATTCAAGTCTGGGCAATTATGGAAAAGCATCAATATCATGAAAATAGTGTAGTGAATGTTTTGTGCAGCTGAGTCAATGAATAGCAACAGATATATATTTTGTGTACTCATGTATTTCACAATAATTGGTGACTTTCCACTGTGTTTGCTTTTAGGAATCAAACTTTTGTATTGTTAAAATAAAGTTCCTACTTGAAAAAATTATTTTCTTGAGTGATGGAAATTATTTAAATATATCTTATATTGAAAACCTGTGCAGGCATCAACTTCCACATGTTAAACCACTATTGCAAAATGGTAGTTGTACCAGCACATATAGATTGTAGAGTAAATTATAGGACAGCAAGGAGCCCTACAGAAGTCCTTGTTAACGTATAAAGGTTTGGCACTTTTACTTGTGATGCTCTATCACTAAAGTAGTCTTAAATATTCATGACACATCACTTCATATAGTTTGTAGGACATACCACAGTTCCAAACACCTTAAAATGCTTCAGTAATGCCTAGAAAAATAGCAACACTGTTTTCTTCATAATCTAGACTAGAGGTTTGTAATTTGATGTCAGGTTCAATAGTGAATGTATAGTTGAGCATTTTCTCTAAAATGAATCTGGTATCAAGATATATTATCTGTGTTCATTTGTAATCCTATAAATCAAGGTAAATCTATCAAGTTTCCTAATAACCTTATTTTAACTTTAACAGTAAACTTATTACCAACTCATAGTAGGTGAGATAAGTATAACAGGCCATAAAATAGGTAGATTTCAAGTAAGAGGCAAAATACAGATTGTACACTTTATTTTTAGGTGAAAGAAGTTACATGGTGTGTAGTTGATTAGGTAGGTACTTCTCATGAAAATCTGTATAGGTATTTAACATTTTCATAATTTCTTCTTCTAAAGGCTTGACCAGTTTGGAAACATTCATATTTTCGTTAAGTTCATGAAAAAAAACCTAAAATATTAGATATTATCAATTATGTAATTGTTTTATTATTTCTTAATAATAGGACCAAATTTGTGTTTAGAGCTTATGGCTAGTGACATTTATCAATACATACCTACCTTCTATGTTTTCAAACTATTTTTTCCAGTTGCAAAATATGATGCTCCAATTCTAAATTATTCGAAGGCCATTCAATATAGTACATTTGAAATGATACACCGCCTCCAAGCATTTTAATTGGTTTCTCCTTCTTCGTTTTTTCATATTTTTGTTAGTTAATATTTTACTATGTAGGAAGCCAGATTCTGAAAAACTTTATACATAATGTGAACATAGGTATTTCTTAATTCAACTTGAATTTATTTTTCATAATTGGGGTGAATTTGGTTCTAGAATATACTTACTTTCACGTAGGGTGTCTTCTTTATTCTTCAAATTTCTCTTTCAAATACCTGTTTTACTCATTGTAACTGTGCTGGACCTTTAAATTTGTTCTTAAGTTCCATAACAAAGAAGCATGATAGTAGATATTCGTATAATACATTCAGCTGATTATTTTACCACAAAAACGATCAAAATTTTCGTTATTTTTTAAAAAGAGGACAAAAAAGGACTTCTTATCCAAAAAATGTTTTGGTTTTATTACCTCTAACCTCACTTTCCTTACACGTGAACCGCGAACTGTCAAAGGAGCCTGCAACCAATAAAACTTGATGAACTAAAGTTTTATAATTGGCTGTGAAGGTTCTTATTCTTAGCTGGCGCCCTCTACCTTGTGCAAAAATTGAAATACATGGAGTTCGGTCTCCTTATATAGTCTCCATGGTCAATAGCTTTAACCAACGACCTATTAATAGGTCGTTGACTTTAACTAACCTCTGGTATAGGCAACCAAACATACACAAAAGCACTATTTCAAACATTGCCTATATTTTATATCAATCTGAAAGTCGAGAGTAATGTAATAGAAATAGACCATTATACTTTTTTATTTGACTTTCAAAGGAATTTGAATTCCATGGTCAGCTTCGGACTCCATAAAAGTTGTAACGTTTTTATGACTGTGGATAACTATAAATTAGCTAAACGTCTCAAAATATTTAAAAATCATAAATATTCAAGTGAATTCTTATGTGAAACGGAGTCTATACCAAGTTAAATCTGTTAATGGTCTCCGGTGTAGGCAGCCAAGCATACACTAAAGCTATTCTGTATGTAGAGGTGGGAGTTTTCGGATGTAAAGGTGGAAGTTTTCGGTAAAAAAGTAACCAGATCTTTAGCTGTTGCCTATTTTCTATGATATTTGTACGTCTATTCTAGAAAACCAGGTCTACCGAAAATGGAATGGAGAAGGAAACCTGACTACGCCGAAACAGCTTATCGTGAAGCAGTAGGACGTCTTAGAATCCTTCTAGCTGAAAGTTACACTCCAATAAAAAGACCATTAAAAGAACTGGACAGTGCTGGAGAAGAAACCGATAACCAATCTTTAGTGAGCGCTGGTAGTAGAAATTCTAGGTTGAGTAGACACTACTATCACTACAACCCGGTAACTCCCAAAAAGTATTACTACTATCCGACGTTAAGGACTCAGTATCCTTCTTTAAATCCTGATATTGAAAAAAAAGTAACGTGAGTATTAATGAAATTGAAAGTTTCTTTTAGATAATTGTTAATTTTTAGTGATACGCAAAAATTAGACAATAATGCTCCTCCAGAGCTGATGTCTTTTATTGAACGGCAGGAAGAATATATCGAGCAGCTGGAAAAAGAATCCCGATTTTGTCGGGTAAGATTTTTTAGAAAATGTTATTTATTTTAATTGTCCAGCAACTGAACACCTGAAAATATCGAAAGCTCCTGAAAGGTCGCTGAAGACTTCACCTTGGGCTCAATTTGTAAGTCCATTATAAAAAAAAGGTAGAACGTGTCGCGGGACACACGGTAGGAACTTTAGTTCCTTTTAAGCAAAAATTATGTAATACGTCTGACGTTATAGATAAACAATTTGCATATTCCTCGGTGGTCGAGTAGTAAGCAAACCAGACACTCACGCGGTAGACCCGGGTTCGATTCCCTGTGAAGAAGTTTTTTTTTAATTGTTAATTTTATTTTTAAATAATTATTCTGCTTGATATTAATAACGACAACAGGTAGAAGTTTGAAATATTTAGCAGAATATTCATTATTATAGATAATGGTACGGTACCCTTCATGAGGGAGTCCCATTGGCAACACCTACTTATAACAGTATAACATCGTATATTTAAAAAGGGAAACCGTAGCATTATACAAAGTTTACCACAAAAAAATTAGTGGAAACATAAAATTGAATTGTTAAATTTTCAATTTGAAGTTATATTACAGTTTATAGAAATTTTTATTTTCTAGATTTTTTCCTAAGTGGGTCGTAGAAAAAATATGCTGTTCGACTCGTGTGGATTGTCCATATCGCACTTGAACGATTGAGCACTCCGCCTTCGGCGTCGTGCGATATGACCATCATATCCACCCTAGTTGCACAAACTACTATTTCTATCAAAATATGCCCTTTTACATTTAAAAACAACCTGCCAAATGTCAAATTAATTTATCCATCCATTTTAAAGTTATCGAATTAAAACATTCAAGTTTTCAAAATTTCAACACCCTGTACTTCGAAAAGTAAATGTGCTAGACCCCTTTTAATCCTCATATCATTTTGTCCAATTTTACGAGAGGAATCTACATGCAAACGTTGTAATTACCCTTAACGTTCGAGATGCTCATACCATTTTTTGCGCGATCGTATTGAAATAAATTCCGAATAAAATAATTTAAATTTCTTCGAAATGAACGAAATGTCAAAAGTGACATTTATACCTCTCGATCAGTTTAAAATAAATTTTTTGTACAACTGTCATTAAAAGTGACACTTTTAATGATAGCAAACAATGTTAAAAACGATTGTTTACATAGCAGCGTGTTAAAAATACTTTTAACACTAGTGTTAAAAATATTTTTAGCACGCTGCTATGTAAACGTCTGCCATTCACAACAATCTTTTGATTATTTGAATACTAAAATGCATTTTGAATTTATTGTCATTGCAAATTCGCTCGTTTCATTATCAAAATAGGGAAGTTGTACAAAAAACATTGTATGGTATTTGTGTTAAAAGTGATTTTATTTTGTTCGTGAAATTGTTCAATTCGCTCCGCTCATTTCACAAACGTTTTCACTCACAAAATAAAATCTCACTTTTAACACTCATATCATAAATAACTATTGCATCTAGTGTCGTTCTGGGCCGAGCGTTGATTTTTAACATCCGCCGCGGGCTATTCGGGGGGTGGGGGGGCACGGGCCCCTAGTGCCCCCCTGGCTACGGCACTGATAGGGACTATTGAAACCAAATTGGTGTTGATTGTCGTTGAAACAAAAGTTGCTCAATTTCGCTGATGTAATTATGATGTTGAATGATGTAAAAAAAAAGTTAAAGTGAATAATGCAGGTTCTTGCCTAACTACCCAATAAATTTGGAGGTAAACTAAGCCAGTTCACAGGGCTTTGTTACCTTATTGATGTAAAGAAAAAAGTTATTTTTTTTAGCAAAACTAGAAAAAAAAAAAGAGAAAGCAATTTTAGGGCGCCACTAATTTTCTTTCCTAAAAGAAAATTAGAATGAAAATCAAATCTAAAGGTCAGCTAACTTTTAATCTGTTTAAAAAAAAGAAAGAACTTAAAGTTTCTGTATAATAAATAAAACTTATACGTAAAAAAATTTATATAATTAAAGTATAGAAATTACAAAAAAAATGGGTTAGTAGCAAAAATAAAAAAAATATAAAATACCTTACACCCTAAAACAAATGTTTATGATGAAGTCCAGTTGATGTTGAAACTTAAGCTATTGATGTGGATCTATGAAATGTCTACAGGAAACTGTATCCAGGTTACTTTACGATTCCAGAAAAACTTGTATCGAAGGAACTGTACAAGGGAAACTATACTCATAAAACTTGTTATTCCATTGGAACTTGTATTCCAGGAAACTTTTTGTCGAAATAGGAACTGCTTGTCACACAGGAACTATAATAGGTACTACAGTGTCCAGTAAACTGTGCAGTAATCCAGATAGGTACTTTAAAAGTTACGGCTGCCTATTAGATTTTGTGTAAATTGGCGTTAAAATAATTACTTGGATTACTGCACAGTTCCAACTTGCTATGTCAACAGACGATGAGAGAAGACCTGCCGGTACCTTCCTCATCCTTATTTAAAGACCATTCGAAATTTTAAATTTCGCGGTAAAATACCTCTTGAATATTGATTTTTGGTCTACTAGTTTATTCCACCACAAATCATAAAAGTGAAATAATTTATTATAGTAGTTTACCTAACAAGTGCGGAAAGTGATACTTTTCCGCACGCCATTGCAGATGGCCGAACGACGCTTTAGCGAGTTCGGCCAGCAATCGCGTGCGGAAAAGTCACTTTACGCACGTGTTAGGTACACTATTTTTTCTACTAGCATGCGAAAAATAACCCAAAAGTTAACATAAAGATACATTTCTTATTAAATGCATATTAACAAATTAATTATTATTATTTGACATTCATTTGATGAGGCTTATACCAGGGCCATTAAAAAATGATTGAAAAATAAGTTGTTTTTTTATTGAAAATTATAGCAAAATTATAATAAATTTCTTAATTTTTCAGTCATTTGGTAAACTTGGATATACAAAATACATATTTTGAATATTCAAATGTCAGTATATTCCTCAAATGTCAATAAATTTACTTTCCGCACTAGTGCGGAAAAGTGACTCTTTCCGCACGCTTTTTAGTGCGGAAAAGATTCACTTTCCGCACGTTAGTAGAAAAAATATTTGAATGAAATATTTTTAGGAAATATATATAGACTATTCCACCAAAAATCAAAATTCTGAAGTGATAATTGCACATTTTTAATATCTGAAATGTTAACTAACAAAGTTAACGTTTCACTTTTTCTGTAGATAATAAGACGATTTTCATTTTTCATCTGAAGAAAAATTCTTTAATTCGCATATTGAGCCAGTTATTAGCGAGAAACCCGTTTTCTAGGGTTTAGGGGGCCATCCCCCCCCCTTCCGTAAACTCAATCGCGTTAAGTTTTTTCTCGTTTAAAAACACCTGCCGTGACCTACAAATTGAGCCTAAAGTGAAGTCTTCAGGGACTTTTCAGGATCTTTGTCTCTTCATTTACTGGACTATAATTAATTTTTATTATTTCAGGACGAATTATCATCTCTTTTAAGCAAGGTTAAAGATGTTATAAGCGAAAACGAAAATCTACACGAAAGACAAAAATCCAAATTAATAAAATCGGTTTTCGATAATATAGACACCGAAACTGAAACAGAAACTGATTGTGACAAAAACGTAAGTAAAATCAACTAATTTTTCCACACTTTAACTTTTACATTGCAGCTTTTAAAATCACCAAAAAAGAACAGAAAATCCAAGCACATAGAAGGACCTGCAATCGTCTTCGAATCCAGAATATCAGAGCTAGAAGCTCAGTTAACCCAATCGAGAATCGATTTTAAAAAATCTCAAGACGAGAATGAATCATACAGAAAAAAAATTACGGATGGTACAATTTTAGACACAGTCGGCTACGAATCTTACAAAAAACAATTAGACAACCTTCAAAGAGAAAAAGATAATTTACAAGAAACCGTTCACAAACTACAAAACGCTCTAGCACTACTCAGAGAAAAAGAAAACGATACAACCGACAAAGTAAAAAGAAGCTTGGATGTCGCTGAACAAGCTCAGTACGAAAAAAACGCAGCTGATGCTGAAATACGACGGTTAAAAGATGAACTAGAAAGACAACACATGAAACTAAGAGATGCTATTGGAGAACAGGTATGTATAGATGTATTTTGGCAGGGGCGGATCTAGTATTTAACAAAGGGGGGGCTTGAATAATTTTTTCTCTAGATTTATTAATGTATGCCAAAGCTAGCCCATTGAGCATTTTTTGGACATACGTTTTAAGGTTTCTGTTGATGATTTTGGTAGATCAACACTGACAGTGTCACTCCACTTATGTCTCCATATCGCTAATTCCGCCTGTAATTCCAGCATGGATCCTGGCATATCATTTTCATATATTTTTGCAGCCTCAACAATTTTGGCATCAGTATATTTTTTAAGGTGTATTGGAATAATACCTTCTATGTTCCTCTTCTATCCAGTAATCTTCCAGGTACTGTGCTCTAGGATTCAGAAGTGCTGTGCAGCTGGAAAGTATGTGGATGGGAATTTCTTCTTCCATGCCACAAAATGGGTTACCTTCTTTCTCCACTATTTTGAGCTTTTTCAGGTGCCCATTCAGGCGACAATGTCCCGTTAGGATCCCTGTTGAAACTCTTAGCGCAGTTTTACTTTGTCTTATGCATTAATTTGATCTCAACAGGTGTTGTAGTCACCCAGAAGAGTCTTTGATTGTATAAGCCCTACTAGATCTTTCCAATGATCAGATCTTCTCTTTTTCTCTGCTTTACCTATTTCTTCCAATATTACATTAGGGCTGATTCCGCAAAAGGGTTCAGGCCCCCAGAAAGGTATTTCAGTGCCCCTCTTTGCTATTTCATTTCCTACTATTCCAGTGTGTCCTGGAATCCATAGTAAGGTTACTATATTGTACTCGCCTAGTTCATTGAGTTTGTCTAGGCATTCCCACACCATTTTGGAACTGATTACACAAGAGCTCAGGGCTTTAATGGCTGCTTGACTTTCCCACATTATGATAATCCTTTGTCTTCTGTATCCTTTATCAATATTGAACTGGATGCATTTTCTTATGGCGTTGATTTCCGCTTGAAAGATACTTGGGGCTTTTCTCAAGCTTTCAGAGTGTTTGGTTCCTGGCCCGAACACTCCTATTCCAGTTCCTTTTATTGCTTTTCTACCATTGAATGGCATTCTTTCCAAGTCTGGTAATGGGATCCAAATACCATAACAGGAGAAGAGGTCAAGTTATTTTCTTTGGAAAGAATTAACATTTTTTGGGGCTATAAACGGTATTGTATTCTTCGTTTTTTTGACAGTTCCTCTTAAAAACGAATAATACAATACTGTTCATAACCCTAAAATTTGATAATTATACAGTGTGGCCCATTTGGTTTGGAAGCACCCCTGTAAAATCCACATTTCTCAGCCGATTTTAATTTAATTTTTTTTGTTAGATTCAGTATTAAAAACAGTATTTTGGCACAAATTTTCAGAGTCTAATTACTATTTTCAAGGCCCTCTATGTTAAATTTTTCTTTGCCAAAAAAAACAAAAGTACGTTAGGCATTTTTTTTTCTCAAATATAACTATACCACTGGATTCAGAATCATCACAAATGTAAACTAGCAAAATTAAAAAAAAAATTATTGACGACAAAGTTATTACAACAAAGGCAAAGTAGTCTATGACAATACGGTCATTAAAATTTCTTGCCTGCAATTTTTTTGGAACTTTAGTTCTTTACGTCCGGTTATGTTTGAGCGACCGGGGGTCGCGACGCAAAAGATCTGACCGTTACGTTACGTTATGTTACGTTGCTTCGTTATGTGCCTTGCTTTCGTGCGTGTGCTCTCTCCTGAGTCTCTCTTTCTCGTTTACGAAGCAGCGATTCATATGCTTCGGCCGGGAATCGAACCCGGGCCGCCCGCGTGGAAGGCGAGCATTCTACCACTGAACCACCAATGCTATATTAAAATTCTATGCAAAGCTGGCATTCGCAGTGCTGGTGATCTACTTGAATTTGTTCGGATAAATTTCTACTATTATTGCCATAATTTTTTTTGCGCGATTGATCTTTTTTGTTTATTTACAACATCGGTTGTCAGGACGGTAGGTTGTGTTTACTGGTTTCGAAGTATAACACGTCGGTAAGTGATTTACTTACCGTTCAGAAGTCGAAAAGTAATAAATAGCAACAATTTCACCAAATTGCAAAATATATTTTAAACTGATCAAGAAGTATAAATGTCACTTTTGACATTTCGTTCATTTCGAAGAAATTTAAATTATTTTATTCGGAATTTATTTCAATACGATCGCGCAAAAAATGGTATAAGCATCTCGAACCTTAAGGGTAATTACAACGTTTGCATGTAAATTCCTCTCGTAAAATTGGACAAAATGATAGGAGGATTAAGGGGTCTAGCACATTTACCGTACCGTACCATTATCTATAATAATGAATATTCTGCTAAATATTTCAAACGTCTACCTGTTGTCGTTATTAATATCAAGCAGAATTATTATTTGAAAATAAAATTAACAATAAAAAAAATTCTTCACGGGGAATCGAACCCGGGTCTACCGCGTGAGAGTCTGCTTACTACTCGACCACCGAGAGATATGCAAATTATTTATCTATAACGTCAGATGTATTACATAATTTTTGCTTAAAAGGAACTAAAGTTCCTACCGTGTGTCCCGCGACACGTTCTACCTTTTTTTCATAAAATTTTGGTAGTTTACATTTGTGATGATTCTGAATCAAGTGGTATAGTCATATTTGAGAAAAAAAATTGCCTAATGTACTTTTTATTTTTTGGCAAGGAAAAATAGAGGGCCTTGAAAATAGTAATTAAACTATGCAAATTTGTGCCAAAATACTGTTTTTAATACTGAATCTAATAAAAAAAATTGAAACAAAATCGGTTGAAAAATTCGGAATTCGCAGGGGTGCTTCCAAACAAAATGGATCACACTGTATGTTCATTATTTTCAAAGAAAAAGACTTGGTGCAAGACTTTCTCGCTACCCTGTATATAAAATAGTAAACAATATTAAACATTGTATCGTAGAGTAGAAGAATATCAGACGAAAGATCAGCCGTCGAAAGAAGATACAGTCAACAAATTGAACAGCTGACAGCTGAGCTAGGCGTCCAATGGGAAAGCACCAATAAACTACAGATGGAATTGGACAAACAACGAAGAGAAAACGCCGATCAACGCAGAGACGTCGCTCAAAAACAAGCTTTGATAGACGAACTTCGAAAGGAAATGCAAAACAGAATCAGTAAGTCGACTTGAAACTATTTTTTTACAAATCCCCCTTTCTTTCTCTAGTTAATTTGCAGTCTGATATCGGCGTGAGTGGTGCTGAGAAAAGCGCTTTGGAACAACAAATCGCCACTTTACAAATGGCGAATGAAAGAAGCGACCGGCAGTCCAAGCAAGAAATCGTACGACTCCAAGCAGAAATTCAGTCTTTGAGACAAAGATTGGATAGAGCTGATGCTGATCTTATTCATAGTAGAAGAGAAAATATCCGGTTGTCCGAACAAATAGCGTCGCTTGAGAAAGAGGTAAGAACGAATATTTCAAGGTCATGAAAATTGTTGTGGGATTTTTTTGTATGTTTAGATAGCTTTGAATACAGCTTTATCTGAAGAAAGAAATAATACACCTAGAACTCCAAGAGGTGGGGAAATGGTCGCGTTACCTCCACCTGCTCCTAAAATCGAAGACCGAGAAAAAGAATTGGGTTCTTTGATACATGACATGGAAAATAAACATGGTAAGATTTTAAAATACAAATGAAGCTAATTCAGTATGTTGTAAATTTCAATATTTCAAACTAGACGGTATTGGGATCAGAGTTGCAAAAATCCTAATGTAAAAAATAATGCATTTGTCATTTTTTTTTAATGAAAATGTAATTCTGGTCCTTTGTGCATTAAAAATATATTTTCAATCTAAAAATATTCAATTCTCATTAAACGATAATGAGTAGTGTAACAATGCAGTATCCATTAAAAAAGTTTTAGTGAGTAACGAAACATACATCATTATTCATTAAAAAAAATGTGTATCAATGACATTGGTCATTAAAACAATACAAATCTCAAATAAGTTTACTTTTAGAAACTTCCAGATCAAATTTGAATATCACATTTTTCACTTGAAATACTTTAGTGATTTTTTTCCCACTGGACTAATTTTCAGAAGGGTTAATAGAAATCTAACTATTGTATTGAGCTTTAAGATGAATTTTTTAAGAAAATTTTTCGATTTTCCAAAAAATTTTCAATATTTGAATAAATTTCAAATTTTTGATAAAATTTTCAATTCTTGGAATTTTCAATTTTTTTAAAAATTTTGAATTTTCGAAAAAAATTTCGATTTTTGATAGAATTATTAATTTTTGAAAAAATTTTCAAATTTTGAAGATTTTTAATTTTTGAAAAAATTTTGAATTTTTGAAAAATTTTTCAAATTTTGAGATCATTTTTCAATTCTCGGAAATCAAATGTTGAATTCAATTAAAATAAAAAAAATCGAAATCTTGCAAAATTCAGTCGATGGAATAGTAATTATCGAGGAATTCTTTTTTACCTTGCCTCACCCATCCCAACATATTATCTTTCAATCAAGCAGTAGCAATGGCCTTCCTCCCATCCTAACTTATCTTCCAATCAAGCAGTAGCAAAAATTTTTAAAATTTGTATCATCGAACAAATACTCTTATTCCTCTAATCTACCAAAAAGTAAAATAAATGACTAAAAATTATTTTTTACTTGACCAAAATGAGCTGTGAAATACTCATTTTCAACCCATTGAAAATAAAAGAAAAAATGAGTAATGAAACAAAATTACATTAATTATTTAGACAAAAAATTGTAATGAAAAATTTTTCATTACTTATTAAGAATTAAAATTTAAAATGTACTATACTCGATTTGAAATTGGTTGATAGTAATAAATCATTTTTAGCAGCCGATTCCATAGGCGCACCTACCTGACGTGCCGGTTTGAACCCTATTTACTTATCCGAATAATTTAGTAATCATTATTGTCATAACAGGTAAAAATAATTATGCCGAGAATTCCGGGAACAATTAATACACAATGTTACTTCAGGTTGTTACGAAAAAGGTAGGTAGGTAGGTAGGTACCTCTTCTTATTGGTATAAAACTGTGAGTCATTTTAAGAGCGAACAAACCCAATGCGAGTATTCTAGGACACACATTTGGGTAATTTTTGAAAATGGAGAGTCTTTCAGGATTTATTCCAGTTAAGCGAGCTGCGAAATCAGCGCTAAGCATTAGTGAAAAGATTATTGTGCTTAATGTATTTAATGCACTTAGATATCAAAAAAGTGCAATAAGTAACGATTCTACAGTGGAACTTTGTTCAAAGATGACAGGTATTGGAAAAGCAACCATCTACAGGCTGATGCGGGAAGAAAAGACAGGAACCGTGACGCCACCAAAACCATCTCCAGGAAGGCGAACAATACCGATCGATGAGGACGAAAAGGCCATCATAAGACGAAAGGTGCATTCATTCTATTTCAATAAGGAGATCCCTACTTTGGATAGAGTTTTAGGGGCAGTAAAAGAAGACTTTCCTGCAATCAAGAGAGATACACTATGGAAAGTTCTAAGAGAAATGAATTTTAGATGGGAAAAACATAGTCGGAAGTCTCATTTGCTCGAAAAAGATGAAATAGTGTGTTGGAGACGTAATTATTTGAGAAAAATAAGACAATTTCGCAATGAAAACAAAACAATTTTCTATTTGGACGAAACATGGCTGAACGAAGGCTACACAGTTGGAAAAATATGTACAGACAAAAATGTGACTTCTCACCGGCAAGCATTTTTAGACGGTCTATCAACAGGAATAAATCCGCCCTCTGGAAAAGGAAAACGATTAATTATAACTCACATCGGTAGCTCAAATGGCTTTTTAGAAGGTGGACTATTATCATTCCAATCAGTTCGTACAGGCGATTACCACGAGGATATGAATGCTGATGTTTTTGAGGAGTATTTCGAACAAATGATAGAGCTGATTCCACCTGGCTCCGTCATTGTGTTAGATAACGCTCCGTATCACTCCAGAAGATTGGAGAAGATGCCTACAACTACGTGGCGAAAAGCAAAAATTATCGAGTGGCTTGTGGAGAAACAAATACAATTTGAGGACAATATGGTTAAAAAGGAGTTGCTATCAATTGTAAACACCCATAAACATCGGTTTCAAAAATATGTTGTTGACGAAATGGCCAAAAAACAAAATATAATAGTGCTTCGGCTCCCCCCCTACCATTGCGAATTAAATCCGATCGAACTGGTATGGGCTCATGTGAAAGGTTATGTGGCTAGAAAAAATTCCACTTATAAAATGAGTGATGTTCAAAAACTCTTTGAAGAAGCGCTTCAAGAAGTCAACGCGGGGAAGTGGCAAAGATGTATAGAGCATGTAATAAAGGAGGAGGAAAAAATGTGGCAATTGGATAGTTTACTGGAGAAAACGGTCGAACCACTTATTATCAATTTAGGGGAAGAAGACAGTCCCTCAGATATTTCATTTTCTGATGATGATTAATTTAAAGCGAAGAAATGTAATGACTTACTATAAATTTTATAGAATTTCAAATAGAAACATTTTTCCAAATTTACTTGTTTATTGGTTGCTTTATTGTTATTAGTATTATATTTATTCAAATACAAGGGTAACAAATTATGCCACACATCCGAATGTTCACTAAATTATATAATTATTGTGTTTAATATAAACTTAAACCCACCCGAAAGCACGTGCATGAGTGCAAAACATCACAGGTAGAATCCTACCGCTTATTGTTCGAGCCTCGGGTTAAGCTTTGTATTCGACGCCCTTATCAGATCTATAGGAATGGAAAGTTTAATAAATGCAAAAGGGTCTATACTTTCAATGTATATACTATTTAAAACTTGGCAATTTAGGTGGACCACTTTGTATACGTGTTTGACGGATTTTAATGATTTATTACTATCAACCAATTTCAAATCGAGTATAAGATACATTGTTCATTAAAAAAAATTTAATGGAATTAATTTAATTCATCATTAAAAAAAAATTAATTAGTAATGGAAATTGAATACATTACCCATTATGAAAAAAATGAGCAATGAATTGTCATCGCATTAAAAAAATGCATTATTTGCAACTCTGATTGGGAGAAATAAAATTCACTTCATTTTAATTTAATTCATTTTTATTTGTAGTTTTAGGTCAAATTACATCTCTTGTCACCCTCGTAAACACGTTATAACAACTTTGAGTGGTTTTCGGGAAATCTAACATGGAATTTTTCGTATATAAATAATACTATTGAAGTTTACAACTATATTTTATAAAAATTAATTGAATAAAACAAAAAATCAAAATATTTTTTTCATATTTGATATACTCTTGATGATATACATGGCCGAATGGATTTAGACTATGAGCCCATGGGGAAAAAGTGTCGCGATTTGAAACAGCAGCAAACCCATTCAGAACGATAGTTTATCATTCCAGTACTATGGCATACATTTGTAATGAATGTATCGTCGATGGGTACTTGGTAGATTATAGGTGTGGAAGGGCCTCTGAATAGGTGGCGTTGCTGGTCACTCGGTGGGTCATCTTAAAGGAATAAAACAACTACCTGTAGCACTGGGATACGTTATATTTATTACTTAAACTTACTATTATACTGTAATGTTTTTCTTATTTATTTGAACTGTTTTTACCGTGGGATAAAATTATACCCTCACTATGGCTAATTACAATTGATTTATTAAAGAAACACTTACACACTATAATAAACTTAATTTATATACACACTACTTAATGTCTACTAATTTATTTACACTCGGTATAATAATTCTCCTAATTTATCTTCAACACTATTTATATTCACTTTCTGTTCACTCACTGTATACTGAAACTGTTTACCGATTCACTGTATACTGAACAACTCCTCCATTCACTCGAAAACCCGAGTATATATAGTCCCTCGAATCTCTAGACCTTTCTTGAATTCACCACCTCTGCGTATACTTTATAAATCGAGAACATTCGCGATAAACCATTGTATGGCCTGGTACATTCCCAGAACAGTCTGGATATTACCTGCGAAAGAACCTTTCTAGAAAGGTCGCATTCATAGTTTGCGACAGGACCGGCTTCAGAATCAGTGAGTTCGTAACAATACATTATAGTACTTATTACTAACACTAATATTAATAGTCATTGAATATCAATAGTACATGTAATAATGATAATGATGATGATACTAATAATGATTCTTAAAACACTATCGTTTGCATATTTATACGACAAGTCAAGTTCATCATAAGTAAATATAAATAATACTATTTATGTTTATTTCATGCTCTGAACTTGACTTCGTACGTGCAACCTTCCTACTTCTTATTTATGTAACGATTCATGATTTATTGAAATTAGCTTCAAGGGAATTTATGTCTTTTATTTAAATACTATTAAAACTTATTATTTTGACCAGAAGGCATCACACATTTTCTCTTGTGCAGAAAAGCGCAGTGGAAAACTGAACATTTCATTTTTCACCCCCCGAAACCGTGCTATGAAACTGTACGCCGTTTGTTACATTTGATATAGTATAATCATAGGAGATCGGTCCAGACTCTATGACGTTCAAAAATAATCGTTCAGAAAATCTAGGAAAATTTTTATAAATCTCTTATTTTCTACACTCTAAAAAGGTGATTTCAAACTGTACGGCATTGGTTTCTCTAGATTATACAACATATATAAATAAAGATTTGACAGAAGTGCCGTACAAAAAAGTTGTGTGAAAAAGCCGTGGGAAATTGTTTCTTTCTCGAGATTTTCCTTTTAGAATAAAATAAAATAATAAAATAATGTTAGTGTGCATAGTCAAAAAACTTTGGCTGAAGCCGTGAAAGGAACGCAGTCGAAAACATTCGATATTGCCACGTTCAACTATGAAAAAACTGAAGTGCTAAGTATGTAGTGATAATAATTAGAAAATGGACTTTTCATTATTAAAAATATGATGAACATATTGATCCGGAATGTATAGATTTTGACATTACTTCAGATATGGAAAGCGATACCTCAGATGAAGAATAACTTTTTTTATTAAAATTACTTTTGTTAAAATGAAAATGTAAAATTGAAATTTTACATCTATATTGCGAACAAAAAATCAAATAAATAAAGAGTAAAAATGACAGATTATATTATTACTATCAGAAATAAATATAATTTAAATTATAACATAAATATAAAAGACTATAATAACTTTGTTCTTTGGTAAGATTTTTAAATCAAGTCGGCTTGGCAGAACTTTCTTACGACCTCCCGCACAATAATATTTGCACGACATGATTTAATAATTTCTTTATAAATAAAAATTTTTTGACTATCCACACTATTATTTTTGCACGACATTATTTTATTAAATTATTTCATTCTAGAAGGAACCTATTGCACTAGATGCAGTACAGTTTCAGATAACCTTTTTTGGGTAGGAAAATCTCGGAAAAGAAACAATTTCCCACGGCTTTTCAAACAACTTTTTTTACTTTTTTTGTACGGCACTTCTGTCAAATTTTTATTTATATGTTGTATAATCTACAGAAACCAATGACGTACAGTTTGAAATCACCTTTTTAGAGGGTAGAAAATAAGAGTTTTTACAAATTTTCCTAGATTTTCCGAACGATTATTTTTGAACGCCATATCTGGACCGATCTCCTATGGTTCTACTATCAAATGTAACAAACGGCGTACAGTTTCATATCACGGTTTCAGGGGGTGAAAAATAATATGTTCAGTTTTCCATTGCGTTTTTCTGCACAAGAGAAAATGTACGCCATAGTGCTGGAACCGATGGTGGCATGATAAACTATCGTTTTGAATGGGTTTGCGCTGTTTCAAATCGCGACACTTTTTTCCCCATAGTCTAATTTGGCTAAGCAAAATTTATACGGTGGTAATATTATTGTTGTTTTAGGCAACCCGTTTGACTCGATAATTTGAGGATATAAATTTAAACCTCGCTCAAATTGCCATGCGTTTCTTTTGTGTATACAGAGTTCGGCAAAAGTCCGGGACCGGACAAATATCGCAGAAAATATAAATTTTTCGGAAAATATTTTATTGCATTTTCTGATAGCCCCTGAAAAAAATAATACTCCTTCATAATGGTTTCCTATACCTAAATACAGAGGGTTCCGAGTTATGCTGACTTTTTTAAAAATGTGAACATTTCGAAAAAAATTAATAACTCATTGATATAACAAATTCTAGCAAATTTTCTCTTAAATCTAAATAGTTGGACATTCGTTGAATTTATTCCACGATTGAGTACTAAATATCTCTTTACAGGGTGTTCAGAATTTTCAGTTTCATTATTAGATCATTCAATGTGCAGTATCAGGCTTATGTTAAAAGGAACACCCTGTATTTTAATAATTCATCATATTCAAAAAAATGTCCTCTTTCGAATGGTATAAGGGTGTCCTATACCTAGGTATTATACTTTTCGTGCAGTTTACAATTTTCTTAAATTTTATGCTAAATCGATTTTAAAACATCTGCAATTCTCTCTAAATTTCAAACTAATGATCTTGGCATAGTTGTTGTAAGAAACGGAATAGATCACGTTTCAAGCCTTCAGAAAATATAGGATTTTGCTATCCTATACCGAGCGGTTAAAAATATATAGCCACTCTCACAGAAAAGTCACTATCCACTTTTATGAAATAACAAAAAACAGATATTTATAATAAGATTTTCCAAAAAATTTATATTTTCTTCGATATTGGTCCGGTCCCGGACTTTTGCCGAACCCTGTATGTTTCAGTCAACTATCTTTATTAGCCGTTCAATTAACATCATAGTTTCTTTACATACAAGGTGTTTCGGAATTTAATATAATTTGCTTACAAGTATAAACAGATCTAGAATACTATCTTGTAACCAGAGACGTACTCGCTCTATTAATAAAGGGATCCAAAACTTTTAATTAAAGTAAAATAAAATATGAGCCAAAAAAAAAGAATATTATGATTTTTAGCGTTTTCAATTTCTGCTACAAAAGAGTAGACAGTGATATTTTACCATGAGTTGATCTGGGAGAGTTGAAAGTTGGCTTTTACATCTACTTAAACCGGAAATAGACAAAATTGCAACAAATTATTCACAATACAAATTCAAATAATTGAATAAAAACTATTTTCGAAAGTTATCTTCATCATAGACTTCGGTCTGTAGTGAAGAAGATAACTTGCATTGTTGTCGCATCTAAACAAGTCAATGGAAGGTTTAAGTCGGTTAGATTTCGAAAAAGAAACCATCTTAAAGATGAATTGACGTTTTCCAGCGGCTACTGTAACGGAGTTAGAAGGCATGATCTACTCCCAGAATCAACTCATGGAAAAATTGTCTTCGGAATGTCACGCTCTTACTCAAAAACTGGAAGACACAACGGTCAAACATAAGTAAGCATTTTTTTATCTTGTTTAATTTAAAATATCATTCGATTATGTTCACATCACAGTTCAGGAGAATATACAGAAACTTTATATTATTCAAAAGGAGGGTGTTGTTCAACAAGGAAACGTGGATGAATTTATATCAGCTTCCTTTTTGGCAAACACCATCCATGCCACCCTAAGCTGGAACCATATGGAAAACTTTTTTATTATTAATTTTAGGAAAAAAAGTTATTCTCCATAAAAAGTTCTGCATCATCTAAAACCTAGAATACAGTCATCAAATATCAAATTTTTTCAGTCGTATACGAGGTTTGTCAAAAAATATTAGTTTCACTCAAGAGTAAAGTACCTTTAAATTTGACAATATCGAAAAATGTTACTGAAAAAAGTTGATCAAAATTAAAAATTAGGATTAAATATGTAATTACATTCATTTAAATTGAAACTTCAGATTATTTTATTTTTTACAAATGTTTGTACATATTTTGAATGAAAATTTATCTCTTGTGATTTCGAAACACATGATTATCTTCTAGGTGTTCCATTTTTTGAAATATTTTTTGCATTCAAAACGCGGAATAAGTGCATATATTCATTTATTTTGCAAATAAAAGACATTCAAACACTAAATTATAAAATTAACATCATATTAATGTTAAAACCAAACAAATTTTATTTTCACTGATACTAATGCTTCGACATATCCAACTTTTTTTAGTAACATTTTTCGAAATTGTCAAATTTAAAGATACTTTTGTCTTGAGTAACTCATATTTTTTGATAAACCTCGTATACGACTAAAAAATTTTGATATTTGATGACTTTATTCCAAGTTTTAGATAATGCAGAACTTTTTATGAAGAATAACTTTTTTTCCTAAAATTAATAATAAAAAAGTTTTCCAACTTAGGGGGCATATTGTATATAATAGATGGATGGTGTTTGCCAAAAAGGAAGCTGGAATAAATTTATTCAAGCTTCCTTTTCGAACAACACCATCCATATGATTAATATAACGTTTCTGTATATGTACATATACATATACATATTTTTGAGAATTTTATTTACGTATTATCTCCTGAACGCCATCTTTTATATATATTTATTTTTATTAAATTGTTTTCTATTCCGATAATATGTAACAGTTAACTTGTGTTTGGTAGGGACGGACCAGGCAAATCCCAAAAGAGAGTCAGATTCGCCGTCAGTCCGACCAACCAAACGCAAGGACCCGATTAAAGTCGATATCAGTGTTAAAGTGGTCCCCAAACCTCGAAAGGTTAGTTCAGGATACAATTTAGATGACCAATTTATTTAGTAGAATCAAATTAAAGTATTTTTTTTCGGTGCTTAGATAATTTCTCTTTGAAAGAACACAACTATCAACTTCTAAAGACAGTAAGACATAATTTTGACATTTGTGACATTATTTTTTTGACTTACCTTTGTATAATATATGTCAACGTTAAAACTAGTTTATAAAATAAACTTTTTCAGAGAGAAATTGATATAAAGTAATTTAAATTTGTAAAATTTGTAGATAAGGCATACATTTTCTCTGTATTTGACCTACCCTTAAGCTAGGCAACCAACATTAAAATAGCTGTCATTAATAAAAACGGAAATGACGTATTTCGTCCATAATATTCGTAATATTCAAAGCCTTTTTATCTACAAATATTTACAAAATAATATAAAAAATACCTTCGATTTCATCCTTAATTCAATAACTAAAAAATCCTTTAATTGGTTAGAATCGACAGGGCAAATTTACGGCTCAATAACGTTGAGCTAATGATAAGATTAGAAAATGTTTGGAAATACCTGAAGCAAATATCAAACCGGCAAGTTGAAAATAAGGATGACGGACAGGTAGTTATACTGAGTGTCTTGTGTGTTTTTAAAAAATGTGTATTGTTTATAGGGAGGAAATACGGGAACTACAAACTAACCTAGAATACTTAAGAACTAAGTTTAGTCAGTCTTACTATTCACCGCCCAATTCTAAAGGTACTAAAACAACAACAAACTTGGAAGTTTATTTGTTTAAATTTGTTCGTTGTACATACCTTTATGTTAATAATTGTAAATATTGCAAGGATATTTCGATAAAGTTTGAGGTTGTTTTCACAGTAGTAGAAACTTTTGACGAACATAACCTATTTTCTTCCCTTTTTGATCTTTTCATACCACAGAACTTCGTTTTTAGTTCTGTGGTTCATACTTATCAACTGTCATCTGCTTGAAACCACAAATAGGTTGTGCATCCACGTTGATTTTGGAATCAGTTTTTTTTTTT
>CAJUYH010002213.1:16876-41479 GCA_910591685.1 Galerucella tenella | reverse complement strand
ATTCTAACAAAATATTTTTTCTACGACTGTGCGCTTTAACCCATCTTCCTGCACGCATTTTAGTTTTGAAAGTGTCACCTTCCCGTACTAGTGCGGGAAAGTAAAATCATGCAAATTTTGACCTTATTAGATAGTTTTTCACTTCGTAAGTTATAACTATTGTTACAACATGTAAATAAATATTTACGTAATATATCAAATAACATTATTTCATCTAAAAATGACTTAAAACCTTTGCCGTCACCGTGATCGTCATCTTTATACGACCTGCAACGATGCTATCCTCATCAACTTCATCTACTTACCAGTTAACACCAAATAACTCCACTGGACTAGCAATTTCAACGCAACAAATTGTGTTTTTAATAATAATATTTATAATAATTAGTTGTTTTCAGTTAAAGCTTTGTATGTATGTTGAAATGTAATAATTTTTGAAAAATGGGTTGATATATTCTTTGCATATACGGTCGTAGAAAACATGATGTTCCTAACTCATACGTAAAGTGTATTTCCCGCCCTTGACCGCTTGCCCAAACTCCGCTCAGCGTCGTTCGGGTCAACTGCAGTCGCGTGCTGGAAAGTATCACTTTCCGCACTAGTTAGGAAAATAACTAATTTTGCCTACCCTACCGAAAAAACAATCATCTGAATACCAAAAATAGAGCGGAAAGTATTGTTTAGCAGCTCAAGTGCGGAGATTTCATAACGCCACGATATTTGAAGATTTTCACCATCTGACACTTGACTAATTTGACGTTTCACATCATTTTTTCCATTAGACGTTAGTGTATATCAAAGTTTTTTGTTATATTATTCTATTTTATTATTTATTCGGTTGGCAAAAAACAGTTGTGTGTCGCACATGTAGAAAACGCTTTAGAAGCACTTAACTATCAGCTGCCCTCGCTTCGCTAAGCTCACTCGTGCCTCTAATAGTCTTGGGCTGCCCAAAAGCTCATTTTCAACCCTTGTGAGACAATGTACCTACTGTTGTTCGCCAGTCAATTTAACATTCTTATAGTAAGTGTAATTTAAATTACTATATTTGTTTTAAATTTGGAAATATTTTAAAAACTCCGCGCAATTTTTCCTAATCAAACATGGGATTTTGTGTATAATAAACATAATAATTTAAAAACCAAAGCTCACCTGGTGTCATAGGTATCCTTGTTTGTAAGGACCATGTTGCTGAGGTGGGATAAAAGGACCAAGACGCCTGCCAATTAGCGAGTGATCTACTTTCCTTTTGATTACAACACCCTTTGTCGATATCATTTTGACAATTCACTAATCTCCAACAAAAAACTATCAAAACTAAAATACACCAATTCATCTTCAAATCACAAAAACCTTTGAACTACTACAAAAATTAACATATCCGTATCATTTAACTACTGTCGGTGAAGGAAGAATGAAGAAAGAGGATCAGCGAGGAAGACAGTGGTGCCACTGCAAGAATTTCACGATAATACCGGAGTAGCAACCGCGCTATAATTTTTCATGATTCTTGTGCCCGTAATGGCCATTGCTAATGTCAAATATTATCAAGGTTCACGCTTCAATTCATTTAATACAACGGACAAGTACGTTCGGTATTATGGTTACGCAGAGGCGGGTATCAAAACAAAGAAAAAATTTAATTAATTTGATGTAATGACAACAAAAACAACAATTATATTAATAATCTGGGTTATTATTTCATTATTTGTCAGTAGCAAGAGCTACGAAGACTGGTAAACTAAATTTTGCTACAAATTTAACATATTTAATTCAGCTCATAGTATCATAGTTTGTTTCAAAAAGTATATAGAGTATTGGAATGCAATAATCCGTTAACAACCAGATGTTTATTAGACATTACAGAGTTGTACTCAAAATATTTTACAAGGATTTAATAATAATTTAAAATTTGAAAGTCAATAACTTTAAGTTCCACAATTTTTAATTTTATGAAAGAAAACTTGTGGGGGATCGAGTCGAAAATAAAATGATGAAGGTACTACCAGGGTACTACTTGCATGTCGTTGAACACACCTTTTTCTAGTGCCCACTGTTTGTCAAATGTAGTGCCTTCTCACCCCTCTGGATCTTTGTACGTCAAGGAGGTTGCGCTAATGGCCATGGTACTATTGCACACGGCTGGTGTAAACAAACCTAGAAGTAGGAGGGAGCCAATTGAGGCTAAGCCTAAGGCAAGAAGCGCTTAATGCGCTACCTCTGCTGCAGGCAGCCAATGCTGCAATTGAACCCAGGTTTGTGTTCAATAAACCCTACAAAATACAAATAAAACAGAACATAGAGTCAGATGCTGCAAATGCAATACGCATATATACAGATGGCTCAAAAATGAAAGAAGGCTCAGGATGATGTAGAGCTTACTCCAGAGCACTAAGCTTGAGGATTATGTGGGGAATGGAAAACAATACCAGCGAGGTTCAAACAGAACTGGCTGGTATCTCAATTGCCAAAAAAAAAACTAACCAGAAAAGGAGTTTCCGGCAAAAACATAACAATCTGCACTGATCGTAGACAAGCCCTATTAGCCTTGACAGACAACGTGTTATATCGGGAATAGTACCTACTAGAGTGCCACCAGGATTTAGCTAATGCCTTGGCAGATAACAATATTATCCTGAGGTGGGTTGAAGGGCACGACAAGAGTAAAGCTAATCGCAATGCTGATTCTCCAGCAAGGGAAGCGGCTGGACTGAAAATTTTAGGGCCCCATGACACCTACGGCGTAATGACTTCGACAATTGCGGAACTAGCCAAACGTTACACTCATGCTCAATCCCTTAAGAGATGGGATGGAATGGAAGAATGCAGTCTTGCCAGGGGGCGACCTTAGGAAGCTGGCGACGAAGAAATATTTGGCGATGACCAGGAAAAACTTACGTTCAACAGTAGGATTTTTGACTGGCCACTGTCAACTAAGAAATCACTTCCATCCTATGGGGATAGTGGACACACCTCTTTGCAGGATGTGTGAACAGGAAGATGAAACTGTAAGGCGTGTCTTATGCGAGTGTCCGGAGTTATCGTCAATAAGAGAGTGTGTGTTCGGTGAGTCTTGGCCTACACCTGCCGATATAAAGGAGATGTCTCCTAGTGACCTGTCCAGCTTCCTGGGAAGGACAGGATGGACGATGACCTAGAAGGACAACTCCTCGGGAGAATGTACAATGGGTCACATGCCTGAGTGCTGTGAGCCTACACTCACACTTCCTACTTTACAGATACAGATGTAATGCCTTCATACAGCCATGAAACCGCTGAGCTTGTATTAGTTTGGTACTAAAATTCCATGCACTAGGGAAGACAATATGGCCACCCTGAGTTTATATAAATCTTCACTATTCGTCGACCTTCTATTTTTAAGTAAAAACAGTAGATTATGTTCAATTTCCTTTCCATAGTCTCCATACATAACTATTGAAAAAAACAGTTGTAGTAATAACTAATGAATATATTGTTGAAATGTGTGAGCCCACTTTGAAAAAATCAAACATCTGGTGCTGTGTATATCTTTTATATATCTAAAAATTGATATAACTGTTGAATACATTCAACGAAATGATGGGTACATAATGTATTACATACCTTGAAATGAAACAAAGATTTCGTTATTTAGTTTCGATGGCTTAGATACAGTAAGTTTGAAACGAAGATATGATGCATGTGCTTAGATTGAAAATAATTTGAATACAGGTATACAAAAATTATGAAAATAGTGTCATTTGCAAGCGCAATTTTTTTATTGTGCTTATTTATGAGAACGACGATTTGAGGAGCTGGCAAAAGATCATAAACATTGTTCTGGCTTCAGATGAAATCATAATAATTTTCCTACTGAATTACAGTTTCTTGTAACAATTGTCATATTTGAGTGAATCAATTATATCAATAGATGTCAAGATAGTATTATAATTCTATTAAAATGCAATCCAAATCTAAAAATCACTTTTAAAAAAATATACCAACTCAGATTCAGAACTTAGAAATGTAATTCAATGTCTGTCGGGGCGTGGGTATATCCCGAGAAGTATATATTTCTTCTTAGTGACCGGTCTACTTTTTAAAAAGTAATTTTCAAATTTGTAACGCGTTATAATAGCATAACACTATAATCATTTCCATTTATAATGATACCTTCTTCAATTAAAATTGTTTTCCCAAAAAGTACCCTATTTTACGCTCGTGATAGTTATACCTGCGGCACTGGTATAGCAGTGATACTTCAGTGTTTGATATAATGGTTAGTTTGATATGAAAACTGTTGTCATTCCAAGATTATTATAATTTAAAATGGAATAACGGAGATATAAGCCGTGACTTTTTTACTATGCAAACCAGTAATTCTTGTATTTGAAAATTTCGCTGATATTCTCATCATTTATTGTAGAAAAATATAACCTAAAAAATGTTCTATTTTATTAATAAAGCTCTCTATAATTTGACTTATGTTTATATCTACAGAAATATTGGCCAGTTATTTTTGGTGATAAGTTCAGGAAGCTTCTTACTCTTGAGAAATATTTTCATCTCAAGCTTTCAATGCTAACCTCCGAAGGATAAATTCACCAAAAGAGTAGCATATTAAAATGCCTGAAGCCTCCATTCACAAATTTATTTCTTTGTCCACTATAACATTTCTCATGATCTCCAAATATATTATTTAATATGTGATTTAGATAAATGTATTCAATCTTTGACATTATACAGTGGTGGAGATTTGTAAAAAGCATATTAATCTGATAAAGTAAGCAGTATCGTATATTATCACCAGTCCAATATTTTTTTACAAAACGCATAAACAGGACGGGTCTGCTGCTGTTGGAATCTTTAGTGGGTATTATTGCTTTTTTAAAATGAAATAATGTTTTTTTCGGTAAATCTTGAGGGGAGATAAGCAATCTGCAGGCTAGGACTGTTCGTATCTAGTTTAATGAAAGCTGTTACCAAAGAATTTTCTCAATAATAATAATAATATTTATTAATTCCTTAAAACATTCATACAAATGTATAGGATAAATCAAAAGTGATAGGTGACATTATTAAATTGGTTAAAATAGTCTATACAATAAAGTAGATAGACAAATAGTAAATAAAGTAAAATATAAGTAAAAAAAACAGATAAAAATATTTCACAGAGAATCTTCAATGAAATCTTTGACTCAATAGTAGCATTTAGTAAATAACAAATTCTTAATTTCCTCCTAATATTCTTAGATATAAGTGGGTATAAAATTGGAAAAAATATAAAAAATAGAAAACATTAATTGTTTTTCATGTTTAGATTAAACTAAACTTGACTATGGTTTATAAATATTTTTAAATAATCAAAGATTCACTCTCAAGTAGGTTTTCAGTTAATTTATGCGTACCTATTAATTTTTTAACGGTATTGCTCTTGTTATAAACGGTACAAAGCTTTGTTCGCTTACTTGGTGATTATATAAAACTATTTCAGGCATATTTTAATGTACCTATATCTTAGACATTAAAAAGCACCGACAAAAGGACAACCTCGAGTGTACAGTGATATTAACTAAATATGGGAGGTGTTATTTTCATAAAAATTTTAAGTGCTAGTTTATTATTTACGGTTGATTTATTGGCAAATTATATACCAATTTCTTGGTTATGTGACTTTTCAGTTTACCCTTGAAGAGAAAATGGAACTTGCAGGTGTAGAAAATCAGTAGTAACCTTAATAATGAAAATGAAATCAAATTATAATTAAATAAACGAAAAACGAGATATTAAATGAATAATAAATAATGAATAATGAATAAATAAATAACAAATTTAATGTGTGAGAATAAAATTAGCTCATTTAAGGATGGAATAAATAGTGTGAGACATTGAAGTTGTATTGCTTTGTTTTGTTGTTCAGCCATTTCATCCTGACGTTTCACGTAAGACAAACCCGCTTGAAGTTGCAGTAGTATACTACAACCTAACCTAACTTAAAAATTGACTTTCGACTTCAAAACGTTTTTTCTGTAGGTTAACACAAAATTAGAATCTCTCGGCATGCACTGTGGATAATTATTCCTTTAACACAATCAAGTTCTTTACGAGACATGGTTTTAGGGGGATGGGTAATTTGGTCCCCGTTACCTGTGTTAATCCTTTGGTAGCCAGGCACTTCGATAATCCGGCTGGTAATTTCGCCCTAAACTAAAATATAATTATTTCTGCTTCTTGGAAATTTTTAGGAATAACAGGTAGTTTAGACGGATATAAAACCCTTATATTATTATAATTTGCAATAATTTGAATTATTACTTAGTTTGAGTACGTGTGAATTGTAATGAGAAAGCAAATTATGGAGGTGAAAATTATTAAAAGTAATCGTGGCAAGGATTTACTTGTAGTTAACGGTTACAAGTTTAATTTCCACAAAAAACTGAAAACTTCAGAAGAAACTTGTTGGAAATGTACCAACAGAAAATGTAAGGCCTGTATCTATACATTAGGTGTATCAAGTGCAATATTCGTGACTAAAACTTCATCCGAACACTGTCATATTGCGGACATTTCAACGTTAAATAGGCAAACAGTTTCTGCAGTTTGCAAGAGAAAAGCTGTTGACGATATTTCTGAAAAACCGTCAAAAATTATACGTATGGCAATGAAAGAAAATTTACCAGCGACACTAACAACCAGGGACGTCGAGTACGTTAGGAAGAATATGTATAATAGTCGACGTAAGTTTATACCAGCGCTTCCAAAAAATATTAACGATGTACATGAAATTTTGAATTCGATTGACGTGAAAACTTCGCGTGATGAACAATCCCTTTTTATTAATTGTGTGTTAAATAATATCATTGTGTTTACGTGTCTTTCAAATCTTGAAGCTCTGGGGAAAACGCAACGAATCTACGTCGACGGCACATTTGATTATTGTGCCAAATATTTCACACAAATGCTTACAATTCACGGTTTTTTACACAGACATTACATACCTTTAATGGCATGCCTTCTACCCAATAAAAAATCGGAAACATACGAAAGACTGTTTCTTTTGGTTCAAGATGAGTGCTCCAAAATTAATATTAACTTCGATTTTAAGGAAATAGTGTGTGATTTTGAAATGGCCATACATAAAGCCGTTCGAAAAGTTTGGCCTTCCACCCAAATCATCGGATGCAGATTTCATCTCGCCCAGGCATGGTTCCGGAAAATTAAAACTATCGGTCTAGTTGTGGAATATAACGATGCGAGCAGTGATATTGGTCGGTGGTTGCGCTTGACTTTTGGTCTTACTTATTTAGATCCCAATGAAGTGGGTGATTGCGTTGCGTTCGAACTATTCGAAAATAGACCTAATGACATGAGATTAGAGAAGTACGATGATTAATTATCTAATCGAGAATTATGTTGATGAAGAATCTCTTTTTCCACCGACAATTTGGGCCAAAAATTCGTCTGATCTCACGCGAACCACAACGCTTGTGAAGCTTTTCACAGAACTTTTAACGATTCATTTTACAAAGAACATCCAAATATAATAACATTTCTTGAGAAATTAAATGAATTCTAAATCGAGACTTATATCAAGTTGCAAAGTTGTCATTTGAAACATTATGTAAGAGACCCTAAAATTAGAAATCGTCAAAAATTTATTGAAAACCTTGTAGAAAAATACAAAAACTCTGAAATAGATAGAACTCATTTTTTAACATGTATTTCATTTAAATGTGTAAAATTTTGAAATTCTCATTTGTGTAAAAATTATTTATATGTTCATGCCATAGAGTTGAAATTAAAACCTTTAAACTATTTTCATGTTATGATTTTATTTCTTCCTTGAACCGAAAGCCTATACCTGATTGCGGGGACGAAATTACTTGTAGGGATTTTATACCTGTCAGCCATGGGGACCAAATTACGTTTTGAAATTTCGTGACGTCATCTTTGGGGACCAAATTACCAACTACGGGTTTTAGATCAAATAAAGCACACAACACTTACAGTTGAACTAGCTTAATGCTGTAAAATAGTCTACAATAAATGATTGCATCAAACACAAATGTCATTCAAAAAAAAGCTATCGGTATGAAACATATTTTGTAACGCCAATGGCATTAAACGGTCGTTACTAGGCGACATAGATAAACAGGACCGATTTTACTTTCTGCGCAAGACAGTTGGCAAACTTCAAGTGGCTTCTTCTTTTGTGAAACGGAGTCTATCACATACTTATCATATTGCTTTTTATGCTGCTTAACGAGACACTCAAGCATGTTTTCGTCAAAATCTTTTTTTTTTCTATATAGTCATTTGATATTTTCTGGTCACAGTTGAACAATGCACCAACAAACTGCCCATCCACGGTACTACCACCGTACACTATCTACCGACAAGTAAATTCACTTGCGTCGGAACGTTTGAAAATTTTGGTACATCTTTTCTCTGGCGCCTTACACGTCTGTTATCATAAAACAACATTCAATATTCGATTTAAACTAGCCAGAACTCGCCAGATGGGTAAGGGGTAAGGGGTAAGGAAATTTTCGGTAACCCATAAATCGACGAAGTGAATTTACTTGTCGGTAGTTAGTGTACGGTGGTACTACCCCTCCTTCCTATCTTGTAATATTAAACTTTGTTCTTTTAAAGATTTGTCAACAGTACATACTTTCTCGAAAAATTAAAGGAATTGTAAATAAGTGAATGTAATTATTGTACGGTTCGTTCAGTGCAGCAATAATTATTGTACAGTTTATAATAAATTGACGTTTTCTGCCATCTACTGTATGGAAGCCGTAGCAAGGTGAATGTGTGTTATAGTAAACTTTCTTATCATTACAGTTTTCATTGGAAATATGAAGACGACAGTTTACACGTTCAAGGATAGATGCTATCAGATTATTAAAAAATTTTTACTAAAAATAAAATTCAAACACTTATTGAATCGAATACAGGGTGAGGTCCAGGTTAATATAAAATATTCACCAACTTTGAGCGTAATGAGATTGAAGTCCACTATCTGACATCAAAAAAAGGTGGAATTATTATAAAATGTGAATGATAAATTGAGAAAATTCAGGTAGATATATTTTTAAATTGTATCCTAATAGTTAACTGATTGAAAAATAGCAATTTACATGCTATAAGACAACAATAAAATTCGCAATGCAAGTCTTCAAATTATACTGAAGTTAATTATATTCCAAAACACGCTCCAACTTGGTATTTGCCTTGTCCGTGTTACATATTTTATCAAAAACTTCCTACCAGTATTTAACACTGAAAAATATAAATAAAGTATCACTTTTTCTTCGAAACTTAGTCTTAGACATTGTTAATAAACAATACAATGTTTAAAAAAACCATTTATTATTTTATTTTAACTAGTTTTTTTGCACTATCTTTTTGTTCGGAAGAATGTGGTGATTCTGTCGATTGTTTGGAAAAACAATTAATTTCCCAAATTGATCATTTTGAAAAAGAAGAAAGTTTTGGAGGATTTATTAGTTTGAAAAAAAATGGAAGAACCAGTAAAAATGTCAAAGAAAAAGAAGATTTGTTTGAGAGATCTTTAAGATTTTTAAGGGAGAACGAAATAAGAATCGCAGTTCCTGAAAGTGAAGGAAGAAGTTTTGAAGAAGGTAAAATTATAACCTTTATTATATTTATATCCAAAGAGGATCAAATTTTTTAACCTATTGTTGATCTACATTTTTGTTTATTGTTTTTTCAAACCATAAAAAAATCACTTTAAAAAAATAAGTATCTTCCGAAAATATCAAAGTTTCTACAAATTATTGCAGCATTGAACCAGATCAGTCTAGTATAAATTTGATTGAAATAAAATAAATATTATTATTCTTGTGGCTGGAAATTTTTTGGCCGTGAATCAATCAATTGATAATTTTATTTATATATTCATATCCATGTTTTTCCTCCACAAATTAATCTTTAAGTTACTCGAAAATAAAATATTGATATCTTCGTTAATTTAAGCTGGAGAGTACCTACCTACCACGTGACTTGATAATAATAACTTTATCAAAATCAATAAAAGAATGTACTTGTCCGTGAAGAGAGATTCACTTGTTCTCTCTTCGCACCATTGCCAATGCCATTGCAAGTGCCGAAGCCAAGTTCAGAATAGAGATGTTGACGTTATTTTTTTCAAATATGATTTTAAAATACTTATATTGAAATAAAACACCAATAATATTCAGATATAAGTATTTAACAAGCTCTCGCCTTATCTTATCTTATCTTTCGAAGTAAAATTTGGAATATTAATCATTAAATATTTCTCAAACAAGAGTAATAAGTATAATAAAGTTTTAGGAGGTGAAGAGTAAACCTGTGAATTTTACCAAAATCTTTTCTGCTTTAAGATGCTAACACGCATATACTTCATTTAAATTTAATGTAATTTGACAATACCCTGCTACTTAGCCAAGATTTTTTGTAGTACTTTCGGTATAGTGTAACTATTGTGTGATGACCCATATTTTTAATCCCTTTGAAGGAAAAAGCCGCTCAATGGCGTCCATAAAATTCTTTTATAAATTCGGATATTGTGAAATAATGCTTTTCAAATGTAATTAAAATCAATGTAGTGGATTAAAATTAACCTGCATAAAATTTGTAATCCAATTCAAGGTCATCACATTAACATTAGTTACACTATAATACAAAAATTTATAGTGTGTCTATAAAGAGGAAATGTCACATAAACCATAAAATCCCATAGAAACTCGAACGATACACAAAATGTCAAATGATGTTTACAAAAGCGTGACGTCAGGTACTTCCGATTGGCGTTTGTACTAAAATGGCAGATTAGTGACCATCATTATGCCTATTCTAGGAAAGTTTGTGCCTTGATTTTCCGGATTAAGCAAGTTCACTAAAATCTAAATACAGCTTTTTATAGTATATTAAAGTATAAGTGGATATTAAGGTCTTTAAAACACACGCGATTTTTCGAGCACGACGGCGAAGCCGGAGTGCTCGAAATAGAGCAAGTGTTTTAGAGAGTTATCCACGAATACTTTACGCTATTTTTTTATTGGTGCACTTTGAAATTATAAATACTGGTATCTATTACTACTACAACAACAAGAAATGGAAATAAGAACTAATAATGTAAAATGGTTGAATTGCGTTGTCATGGAAATGAGGATAACATAAACTAATTTGCAATTTTTGAATGGCTGAATAGGTTGTAGTCAGAACACTAGGAGAATCCACAATAAGCCCAGGAGGCTGAGGTGGTACCGGCGAAGAGACGGCTCCTTAGAAAAAAAAATTGCAATTTGATGGAAGTTCAACCTCATTGAGTTCTGAGAATGTTAACAGTATTAATTCAAATACCATTTCCTCCGATTTGAAAAAATCGAAATGTTAATATCTCAAACAATACAAACTGTACCTACTTTCCGTTTTCATTTATAAAACTGAAATTGTTAAATATTGTTCGAATGAAGGTTTTGACGTTACAAAGTACTCCTGTCAGATCGATAATAAAAAATTGTCACTTAGATTTCGTTTCTCGAGTTATTGATGTTGCCATGGTAACTTTAAAAAACGCGCGTGTTTTAAAGTTCGATGTGGTTCACCAATAAAAAAAATGGTTTTAAAATATTTCGTTATTTAAGCAGCGTTACCTCCACCTCTATTTAATCTTTAATAACTAGTTTTTGGAGTAAAAGCTGATCGCTTCCATTCTCCCACTAATGAAGAGCTGCAGCTCACTTATCCCAGGAAGGAAGTGGAAGCTGTAAATCGTTTCCACCAATGGTAGAATTAAAAAAAAAGAAGTAAAAGTAGATTGTTATTTATTCGAACCGTGTAGCTCGCTTTTTTTTTGTCGAAGATAGTGTGAAAGCGGATAGGAAATTTTACGTGAATGTCTCTTTGTAGAAGGTGAACTAACAGTAACAAATTGTACAAAATGTATTGTTGGAGTTAGTTTGTATTTTGATATACGCTCACACAGATTATTTTTAGTATCAACCAGAGTAATTTTATTCGCAATGAGATATATTTTGGTATTAATTTTTTTTAGCAAGCAGAGTTTGTTTTGTATTGCATAACTAAGTCAGCAGAACGTCCCAGTAATGTGAAAAAAAACAGAGGCTAGAACTTATTTCGATCTAACTGGCAAAACGATTGAGCGGCTTAGTAGAGCTGTTTGCACATCTTTTCTAGTGCGTTATTTCGAGCATGTTTATTTTTATAATCATTATGTTCCACATCATATAAACAAGGATATGATTTGTACAATTCAATTAGAAATTTCACTCGCTTCTGGGACCATGACATATTTAAGTTTTCAACAAAACTCAAAGGCACGCTACAAAATAAAAGTACTTCTGTTTATATTTGAGGCTAGCCGTACATATAACCTTAAAATCCGACTTGGGAAACTATTGCGCATATTAAGCATTATTGTATACAAGAAAATAGAACATGTTCCAATTTCTTGCATGCAAGTTGTCTGAAAATGCACGCGCAACCACTTGTATTCAATTTAGGCTGAAATATTGTACCGTGTCAAACGATTCTTTTAGGCGAACTTCATATCATATTAAGTTGCTGCTGACCTCAGTAAGGAGCAGACATTTAGATATTAATTCAGACGTCATCCACAAATGAAGAGAAGTCTGTGTGTAACGCGAGTTTTGATGTTTTTTATTTCAACTGTCACAAACATGGCGTGAGTTTTTTAAATTGAAAAGAAATATCGCTATTTGGGAAGGACACAACAAATTAAGTCTTTCATGGCATTTATTTCTTGAAAATTTATGACAGACGCGTCAAATCAAGAAAAAAATTGTCATGTGGTATCTGTATCTCTGTATCTGTAAAGTAGGGAGGGTGAGTGTAGGTTCACAGCACTTAGGCCACATGTGACGCATTATTCATCCTCCCGAGAAGTTGTCCTCTTAGGTCATCGTCCATCCTGTCCTTCCCAGGAAGGTGGACAGGTCACTAGGAGACATCTCCTTTATATCGGCAGGTGTAGGCCAAGACCCACCGAGCACACAATCTCTTATTGACGATAACTCCGGACACTCTCATAAGACATGCCTGGCAGTTTCATCTTCCTGTTCACACATCCTGCCTAGAGGTGTGTCCACTAGCCCCATAGTATGGAGGTGTTTCCTCAGTTGACAGTGGCCAATCAGAACTACTGTTAAACGTATGTTTTTCGTGGTCATCGACAAATATTTTTTCGACGCCAGCTTCTCAGGGTCGCCCAGGTTAATCCTAGCAAGACTGCATCCTTTGATTCCATCCCATCTCTTAAGGGATTGAGCATGGGTGTAACGTTTGGCTAGTTCCGCAAGTCGTCAGACCGTAGGTGTCACTGGGTCCTAAAATTTCTTGTCCTTTACTCCTGTCGTGCCCTTTAACCCACCTCATGATAATATTGTTATCTGTCGAGGTATTAGCTAAATCCTGGTGACACTCTAGTTTGTCATGTGGTTATCCTTCAATAAAGAAATGTACCTAATTCTCTCTGAAATAATGTAAGTAGATTATTACCACTACTTATAATAATGATTTGATTGACTAGAACGCATATTGATCACTGAAATTAAAGAAAGAAAAGAAAGAAAGAAACGTCAAAAATAATCAATGGAATACCACTTCTGAAAGTACTTGAAGAGATCGATATTATTATTTAATAATATATTGATACTAAACAAAGTCTATTCTATTTTAAAACCCACTAATTATCCAATAAAATATTTCAAGAACCAATTTTATATCTTCACGGCTACTCGAAGAATTATTCACAACCATCGGTGATAATATTTGCACCTTTATATTTATTGCTTGAACACCTCACCTTATAAATACATCTACCTAATACGCAAGCGTTACCGATTAGCTTACTGACCCACTGAGTATTTTCTTCCGGATGCCCATGACCTTCTTCGACTTTCAGGTGATATTTTCTCTCATTCGTTTTATCCTTTCTTTCTCTTCTTCGGTCGAACGGTGCCGCTTTGATTTCGATAAATTCCAAGCGTTTCACATCCAGTTAACCAGTGTGCTGGTGTTACGGAAGAATTAGATTGTCAAACGTGATTATTATCACAGTTTATACCGGAGAAACAGAAAAGTTGGGCTTCCTAAAGGTTTTCAATTATACATATTTTTTACTGAACGATTTCTTTCCAAATAAAGCCTTTCAGATATTTTTCTATGTAGCAGGGCTTAAAACACTGCTTATTCTGTGAAGAAAATGTATGGTACCTTTTTTGTCGGAAATTTGGTCAGCTTCCATGTTCATGCTCATTCGTTTAAGATACAACTTACAAATTTTGGAGTGAATGCTCTCACAGGGAGGAGGCACTCATCAAGAATCTTATTTTCTTCAATCTAAGGTAGAAAGAGACTTTAGAAAAAAGCTCCAGCTTACCGGGAACTCTCTTACTTGATATGACTAGTTTTTAGAGATTATATGTTTTCATATCTTGGTCCAATTTACTTCTAGCTCTATACCAAAATATCGTTGAAGCCATCATTAATAAGATTTAGTTCTTCTTCTGGTAACTGACCACCAAAGATGCTGTGGCAAAGAAAAAGAGCAGAATTCATAACCAAATTGAAGGTTAACTGAGCTTCTAGTGTGAAATTTCAAATACATTAACAAATAATTCAATGTTAATGTAAATAAATATGGTTGTTCGATTTCACTGATTAGAAAAATTTCACAAAGAAAATTTTTCCACGTAGAGCTATAAAGAAAAAATAATTATTTGTAAATAATGGTCTACTGTAAAAAGTGTACTTCATGCTCATCCTAACTGTACACAGTACACATCCAATTAACTCCGTATAATAAATAATTTTAAATAAGATTAAACGCGATTAATTAATGAAATTTCTAATATTTATGCACTAACAATTAATTTAATCGACGAATTAGCTTAGAAAAACATCTGTTAAACGGATACGATATAGATTTCAATTGCCTCCTTCTTTACTGATGCCGTTCTCTATAATTATACTTTATCTTTGAATTAGTTAGAAAATGTGAGACTCGAAGGAAGTAAAATGGAAATATATACAATATTTGAAAGAATGGGGGTAGATGTGGATCCAAGCAATCAAATGGGTGTGATGAGAAGGTTAGAAATGTATAAAAAGGCAAAAAAGGAACGAATAAAAAAAAGAGGATAAAACAAAAAGGCAAAATGATGGAAATCGCAGGTGGGAAGAAATGAATAACAGAATGTACCACGTACCAAATGAAAGGATGAAAAAATAGGTATACAAAAATGAAGAAATACATCAACTTAATCTTACATATGGATGTAAATCATGGGTACTACCAGATAATCGGAAGAGAGAAAAGCAGGATAAATGTAGCAAGGATGAGATACTCAAGAAGAGTCAGAGTAGTAGCCGGGAAATGAAAAAAATTCAAACGATTAAAAAAACGAAGCACTAGATCAATTTATAGAGATAGGCTGTTAGGGGTACATGGCAACAATGGATAGTTAGGCTCAAGGGAAAAGAGTATGGGACGGGAGAAAAGAAATAAAGAAGATCAAAAGGATATACTCCGAAGATCTATTGTGCTCCCTTTTTTCTACTCACTTTCTGAATAAAGTCCTAGAGACTTGTAGCTTCTTTAGAAATCCTTATGAGATATCTGCTGAGTTTAGTTTCAGTAAGTGTAGGTACCTCTTCCATCCTAAGTGCTGTGTCCTAGGATTGACTATTGGTAGGCATGCCTTGGGTGAATGGTGGACTCTTCTTCCAGTCTACAGAATTTACATTTTAGCTCATAGCTAACCTACTTATAGATGGCATCTGACCTGTGGCGCTTCATGTGGCGAATTAATTGTATGGGTGGCGGCACCTTGAGAGCCTGAGCAGTAACTCTAACACGTTTAAAATGGTTGTGATCTTTCGCTAACAGACGGAAAAGCAGAGTTCAGTACTCTCACGGTTTTTGTGGCAAAACTACTGTAATTTAACTTTTATTGCAAAATGGCATATATTGTTCAATTTTTGATAATTCGTTTGAAGTATCTCAAAATGTATTTGTTCTCCTTGTTGTAAGTTCGTTGCAAGAAGAATCGTTGATCCTCTTGGCGATACTACATATTTCCAATGGTCTAATCTTCTCTTTTATTCCGCAAATTACCGCAAGGCTGGTCCAGTGCCACTCTGTATATTTGTCTAAATACATTATTCTATGTTTCGTAAAATTGATATAATTTTGTGTTTTAATCCAACTGGGACAATCTGTACAAATAATAAAACAAGATGTTCGATATATACATATATATCTTCGAATATTGAACTGGATCATTGTATTTGTATAAGAAATGACAATCTCTTGGTAGACAAGTTGATTTTCAAGAATAGAAGTGATACAATAACTTGAAGGATACTTATATCTTTACTTTTACTTTTCTAGTTTTCACTACATTCGTTTTACTTTTGGTATGGTCATCCGCATGATAAATAAATCAAACAAAACTATTATTGTTAACAAGATCGTTAGCGCAAGTTTTAACAAAATATTCGAAGTTGTAAAAGTATTTCTGTGTAGTTCAATGTCTCTTGGGGCATGAAGCTCAAGAAGTAGCTGCTTATTTTTAGGTTTTTTGAAAAATATATCGCGCTATACTAGTGTTAAATCCATATTTTATTCATCTATTGGTAGCACTCATAACTAATGCCCGTATTTATAGTCGAAACTCAACCTCCGACTTGAGATGGACTTGAGTCGTGCTTGGCCAAGCCGTACTCAGGACTCGAGATTTGACGCATATAATAGTCCAATCTTCGTGAATTCTCGGCGAAGGAAATACTCAAGTCGTATCTCAAGCCAAAGATTACAGAATAAAAATATAAGATGTTTCACTCCAGGTCGGTTTGATTCAAGTTGCTGTCCCAAACAGAGGCCGCTCTCATAAATTATGTTTACGACTCGCTTTTGTTGTCAATAACGAGACCGGTAGATACCAGAGAAGTTCGAAAGGTTATTTTATTTTGAGCTATACAGGGGTAATTCGAGAAATATATATTTAAATTAATAGGATTGTTTATCACAAAGATTTAGTTTTAAATGTTAATTATTTCGAAAAATGTTCGGGATATGAATTTTAAAAGGTAAGTAAAAAATAAACATGAATTTTTAAAATGAATCAATTCACAGTTTTTATCCAGCATCTTAGTAATTTTGTGATACTTATTGATAATGTAGCAGATATTTATCACAAATTCAATTAAATATATTCATTAGCCACCAGAATAATAAGGCCACTAAATCTTAAATTTTGATCTTTAAATAACGCGTATTTTTTGGATTGACAAGGTTAAAACAGTAAAAAGAGAAGCAGCTGCAGGATACCTTTATTGAAATTTTATAAATGTTGTAAAATACTAAGTTTGGAGTTTGGTTTATGTGTTAAATTTAATCTATTGTCTTTCAAATCTTTCAATATACATTTGAGAGTAAAATATGTATATACGGACTCTGGTATAGACTTGCATAATATTTGAAAGGAAATTGATTACATGGATGATGAAAAGAAAATTTAGTAAATTCGTTCAAAAGGAACTGACCAATTCCACTTTGGTTCGCTATAGAATTGAATTTTTCTGTTTTCTTGCCTGATGTACTTGTTTATATAATATCCTTATTATAAAAATATATCCGTAATTTTGTATTAGCAAATATTACAAAATATTTAGTGTTTAAGCTATTAAAGAGAAAAATATTAATATGACTTTTTGCTCATTTCAACAATTAAATAATAAATTTAAAAAATATATACAACATAAATATAAAACACGAACAACCAATGAACACCGTTCTAAAATAACAGCGCTCGACGGGCGACGTCCCGTATAAGATGCCAAATTAAATGCAAGTAAGGACGTAACGACGTACTGTACCATCCAAGTCACCAGACAGTCACCAGCGGCATCGGTGCTTTACGCGATAAATTCGAACGAGTGAAACATCTTATATTTTTATTCTGTAATCTTTGCTGAAGCGCAGCAATTGACCAACATGAAAAATTTCGAAAAAGAAAGAAGCACTTCAAAATTGTTTGTATTTTATGACAATAACGCTATTTTCTCCATTTCTGTTATTTTTGGTGAATCTCGAACTTTTTTGGGCTTATTAGTATTATTTGTATGATTTTTCTTACATAAAAGTAAGTACATTCTTAATTTAAATAAAAATGTGTTACTTGCTGTCCATAATTATTCACTACTAAAATTGTTATTCTATCACAAACCCAATACACAATCTAACCTCAAATAACAAAACAAACCGCGTCTCAAGTCGAGCTCAAGACAGGTCGCTGGCTGCCTTGAGCAAGACTCAATTCGCACATGCGCAGTTGCAGCGTTTCTCAAGCTGTGGGTCTCAAGTTTCGACTATAAAATACGTTCTCGTCTCAAGGCGTTCTCAAGCTCGAACTCGGTCTCAAGTCTCGACTATAAATACGGGAATAAATATGATAATTTCACAGGAAACTGTAATTAAATGTATATTTTGTTTTTTTCAGAGGGTCGTACCAAAAGATTAAGAAGATACATCCTGCCAATAATCCTGCTTTTGAAGCTGAAAGCTGCTATAATAATCCCTATGGTATTGTCTATGATATCATTTGTGTCATTCGCTGGATTCAATAGTGGTTTGGCGGCGTTTTTAATTTCAGGAGTAGTCGCAGTTAAGAGCTTCTTGGAAAGTAATAGTCAGTCGAAAGTTTCATACGAAATCCTTCCTCCCATTACGCCACATTGGGGTAGAACGGCTTTGGAAGACGAATTGCCAATCGCTGGATATCAAACTATTGCTTAAAACAGTTTTATTTGTACTTTATTTATTATAAATTATTGTAATTATCATTTTAATTGAATAAATATATTCAATAAAGTGACTTTCAATTTATTTTTAGTATGGAAATTGAAATATTGAAACTTTAATACGGTTATTCAAGCATTAATTCGCAAGTCGCAACTAAGAGCCAGTTGTTCAGTGTTATTTCCGCGCAAACATTGAAACATAACCTCAATTTTTTTCCCGACAGCTGGCATTAAGAGCTTTTTCATTGTGTAGCCCGACAAATAGGAAAAGAGGCCACTGTAGCTCAACCACTGGACCTAACAAAGACATCTGGGTATTGTTAAATAGGTCTTAAGTCAAACTATTCAGTATTGAAATATGACATAATAATTATCAACCACTTTCTCAAAATCGGTTAGATCGTTTTTTTTTTCAAATTCTCTCGAATTCAGACCCAAAAATAAACTAAATTTCACTTTGTACTTGGGAATATATTCTTTTTTTTTAGAAAAAACTACCCAAAAATATAGAGATCCAAAAATAATAATTTTATATCATATGGTGTGAAAACGGCGTTTAAAAAAATGACTTTAATCATATTATGTAGTTTTAATAACAAAATTATTTCTCTAATATGGTACACCTTCTTTTTTCTCTTATTTTTTTGGGAATCAAACAAAAATAATGTTTTTTATTTTTTATTTCGACGTTTCGGTAGCTGAAATAAGAATAAGTAATGCCACAAGGAACTTACAGAAGATATGGTACACCTTGTATAGAGGATAAACTTTTTTTAATTCTCACTCAGAAAAATAACTTTCTAACAGTACTAAATAAATTTATTTAAGTCTCAAAACCTATTGTTATCGCTTTGATTACTGTTCATGTTTCGAATCACTTCTTTATAGATAAGCTTGTAATGATGAAACTATAATTGACCCAAATTTCTGGTTAATTAATAAGTATTGCATCTTAAAAAATCTGCAAATGTGGAGCAGCTAGCGACATCCTCTTGAATATAGAAATATAGAACGATTCATTTCTTTACTTTCTTAATCAAATCATTTTTAAATGTTATCTATTATAGTGAGGTGGCTTAGTTTGTGATATTAAATAATATGACAATTCTAGTACCTTCCTAGTTTTATCGACTACGAATATGGTACAGAAGGTTAACACACAGACCAAATGGCATCTGAATCATTGCTACCAATTTCATTATTCTGTATTTTCATGCCATACATAAAGGAAACAGTTAGAGCTAGGAGAATTAACCAGAATTAAAAAGATACGGCTTGTTCTGTAATCTCTAGACCTTTATTTATTTGTTGTGACCAATGATATTATAGAAGAATACATAGACGACTCAATAAAGACATTGTAAATAATATGAAATTAGACAGATCTCGATAAAATTACTATTCAGTTACATCGTGAATTGAAAAATTATGCTCAAGTGAGGTAGATCGCACGCCAAAGACTGCCAGATCTATAGTTTATTTTTCATCCTATATCCAAAAATTGATAAAATATATTTTTGTACTAATTTTGGTTGACACCCTTTCACGAAGGTCGCTGCTTGGACTGTTGGTGAAATGTATTGTCTTATTTTTGATAATTTTCTCTTCCTCCTTTCTCCCTCCCATTTCACAATGTTACTTCAAATTTACTGTTTTGTATTCGTTAATAAAATTTTTCTAACTGCGAATGGAAATTAGCGCCCCTACTAACAATTTCCTATAGGTGTAAGCAGAGAAAAGCTTGCAAAAAAATCACACATACAATTTCCAGTTTATCAATCTATCGCCAACGTTGAAAGTAATCGTAGGATATTCTACAGTGGCGCACTTGACCTCACCTTTTAAAACCACAAAATAATTTCAATCGCAGCCACGAAAATCAAGATCAAAGTAAGACAACTGAAATACACTAACAGAGATCTGTTAAATTTGTTTTTTTTTCCATACTTTCGAGTGAAAGTTGTTACAGTTATGCAGCATGAAATTGATTTCTGTATGTTTAATATTGGAAGGTGAATTGTTAACAAGTTTTCGCTTTTAATCTAATTCTAATTTATTGAAAGCAAATATTTCGAATATAATCTTTAAATTAGCATAGTTACAATGATTTAGACGAGGTCCACTTCAATTTAAATATTTCTTCAAGAAAATGCTGTTTTTATTGAATTTGTTATAACATCAATATCGATAAATGGCTTCTAATATCCATTGCTACTCCATTAGAAGTCAGGATAGTTATGGATATTCGCTATAATTGGTGTTAACCTTCTTCTCTCAAGCAAGTCTCACACATGCTCAAAAGGATTCATGTCGGGAGATGGAGAGTGCTATGAAAAACATTGATTAATTTATCAGCCAACCTGCTGCTAGCTTTCTTACCAATATTGAGTAATGCATTGTCTTGCATACACTGTAAATCTGTCCCAGTATATAACTGATTCCTTGACCACAAGGGTATTGTGGGCAATGAAACTGTTACGGTTAGGAAACGGGATCTAAAACTTGTAGAATATATCGGTTCTGAGCCATTGTTACATCCAAACGGTTCATTTCCTTCTCACCCCATTCAACCAAAACCCTCACTCTCCTACTATCTGTATCTGTATAACAGCACTAAGGCTACATGTGACTCCTAGGTGATCGTCCATCCTGTCTTTTCCAGGAAGGTGGACAGGTCACTAGGAGACATCTCCTTTATATAAGCAAATGTAGGCCAGATCTGTGCGACATGCTTGACAGTTTTATCTTCCTGTTCACGCATCCTGCATGGAGGTTTGTCCACTAGTCAAATAGTATGGAGGTGTTTGCTTAGTTGATAGTGGCCAGTCAGAAATCCTACTATAAAACGTATATTCCTTCGGCACCAGCTTACCAGGGCCGCTGGGGTGATCCTGGCAAGACTGATTCCATCCAACATTCCATCCCATCTCTCTAGGATTTGAGCACGGGTGTAACGTTTGGTTAGTTCCGCAATTGTCGAAGTCGCCAGGCCGTAGGTGTCACTGGGTCCTAAAATGTTTAGTCTCTTCTTCGATCTAGGCAAAATATGGATAAATGTGTCCACAAGAAACTGTTGTTGAGCCTAGTGGACCCTTTAACCAAAAACCTTACCTAACCTATACCCTATACGTCAATTTTTTCCCGATTCTCTTGTGGATACTATTATTATTGACATATTTGTCTAAAATAATTTGAATTCATTGCTATTTATTATAAAATTTTTTCATAATACAGTCTTACTATTATTGATTATATCTTTAAGATTCAACTATTATACACACAACCAAACTTATATGGAATCACTCAGTATTTGTGACTAAAATATTTTGTAGGTAAAAAACTGGGTATACTAGTCGAAGTTAAGGTTTTTTGCTGTTAATGAGCATGATAACGAGAAATAAACGACTGTACATTAATTATAATCTTTCAAATTTTGTGTTCAGTAGTAAAATCACGTTACTCCTGTAATTTTATTCCGGTCCAAAGAAGATAATAATGCCTTATGTTGGACTGACAGATGTGCAGAGCGGAAATTGTTGCTCTCATTGAACAAGGAATGCCCCAAAGAGACGTAGCAGAGGTAGTAGGCGTTCCCAGGGTGTTGTATCAAAAACGTATGTAAGGTATTTGGAACTTGGAACTCTCAAAAACAGGCCTAGACAAAGTCGTCAAAGAGTTACAAATGAACAGGACCGCTTTGTGTGCCAAATTGCTAGAAGAAATCCAAATGTTTCTCATCCAGAGCTGAAAGGACAACTTCTAGAAGCTACAGGTGTAAATGTTTCAGTTGAAACTTTACGAAGAAGACTTTCTGCTCGAGGGTTGTACAGCAGGAGACAGTGACGGGTTCCAGAGTTGTCCAGGCAAAACAAAACTGACCGGCTAAATAGGTGTCGTCAACACCAAAACTGGACAATTCAAAATTGGAAAAATGTTCTTTTTTCAGATGAGGCCTTAGATCAGATGATCGTCGAATTCGGGTTCTCAGAGCTCCAGGAAGACAAGCTCGACTCCAGACTGCCAGATCTATCACAAAATATGAATGAGAAACAGTAATTATTTGGGGAGGTATTATAAGAGGAACAAAAACTCCTCTATCCTCTCCAACAAACTTTAACCGGACGAAGGTATGTTGATTTGGTGTTAGAACCGGTGGTTAGGCTTTGGCGAGGGACAGTTGGGGATAATCTTCATGCAAGATAATGCACCTCCCCATACTAGCAGAGTGGCTCGAGAATTTCTTAAAACGGAATGTGTCACAAATTTGGACTGGCCTGCATGTTCACCGGACTTAAACCCAATTGAACGCTTGTGGGACCAGCTTAAAAGAAGAATTAGAGCTTGTCGGAACTCTCCAGTAAATATCGCACAGCTCATTCAAGCAGCATTAGGAAAATGGGAAAACATACCGCAAGAAAATGTTGACAATTTAATCAGAAGCATTCCAGCGCGAATTGAAGTTTGCATGAGGGCTAGAGGTGACAATTAAAATTAGTGATTACCTATTTTTGTCTTGTTTTTTACTAGTTAATTCAAATCTAATTAATTTTCAGAAACCAAAAAAGGAAACCATTAGGTTTGTTTTGTAAATTATAATTAATTCTTTGATGTGAAATTTTTTTTATTAAAATATTGGAAAAAGAATGAGTTTTATTTCTAAATAAATTATTTTGATATATTCGATACATAGTACAAAATATTAGGTGATTCCATATAAGTTTGGTTGTGTATATTTTTTAAATCTATCACTCGGTAAAAATTTTCCGCGGCGCTAATGATAGCTTACTTCGCAGGAAACTGGTCTAGAGAGCAATTTCCATTCGTGATAAATTGTATCTATTGATTCTCAGTACCATTTTTTTTTCAAATACCCTCCAACTTCAGTATATATAAAGTCAAGCGGTTCGTACTTGCACTATCAGTGCATCAGAGAACATTTTGCACCAACAATGTTCTCGAAACGTTCGTTAACGCTTTTATCGGTTTTGTTGTTAATTATCGGCATCAACGCAGACGACACCAACCCCGAAACGAAGCCGAAAAGTGAATATAAAAAATCCTTATCAAGAGATTGTTCGTCCACGTACTCAACAACATGTTTGAAATTGGATATAGTGTCTCTAGTCGACAAGTTGAACGAAGAAGAAGAATATAGTGTTGTACCCGGTGTTTCAGTGATACGAGAAGAACGTAGTGATCATAGTACCACTGCTGATATGGTATCCGAGCTAGCAAAAGACTTCCCTAACGATCCAGATGCTCGATTGGACGCTTTTCTTATGAAAAAAGTTACCACTTACTTGAACAATCATTCATTACGGTTGAATTTATTGAACCGTGATGCACTTGAAAGTGCAAGGAAAGGAGGTGGTGGTGGAGGCGGTGGCGGTGGTAACAAAGGAGGCGGCGGAGGAGGAGAAGGAATGGGTATGATATTGGCAGCCGGTGCTATGTTAAAAGGAACTTTCTTAGCATTAGCTTTAGGTGCAATAGCAGCAATTGCAGGAAAAGCCTTGATAACTGGGCTGATCTCGTTCGTTCTTTCATCTATTATCGGTATCAAAGCTTTAGGACATGGTCATAAATCCACCACGTATGAAATTGTCTCCAAGCCTGTGTACAGTCATTCCAGTTCGCATTCCGTTGGGCACGAAGAGCATCATCCTAGTTATGGGCATTCTTCGTACGGAAGAAGTTTTGATGTACCGTTGCCGTTGGGCTTACAACCAGAATATAAACCTGCTTAGGTGATACCAGAATAATTCA
>CAJUYH010002213.1:0-11876 GCA_910591685.1 Galerucella tenella | reverse complement strand
TGTTTTGAACTGAAGAAAAACTCTCCGTCACACTTTCATCAACGTTAATACAGAATATTGTGGAATATCTTGATGAATTTATTCGAATATCACTAAAAAAAGCGGCTTTTAATCTAATCTATCAGCTTTTCACAAAATTCCCAAATACCATTTCCGAAAAGGCTTTCTGAGAATTCTTTTGTCCTCAAAGGGTTTCAATAGAGTTTCAAGAATTTACTTCTTTTGGATTATTGGAGTTCCAAGTGAATTATGGCAGATCAGCTCAATATATTTCTGATGAGTTGAGTTTTAAGTGGAATCTTCTGTTAGTAAGTGGATGGAAATTGGCAGTATTGACTTGTGGGTAGAAAGAAACAATTGGTTTGGCCACCTAGTGAGAATGGAGCAAGATAAAATTGCGAGAAAAGTTATGGAAATGGGAATATCAAGAAAAAGGAGGGAATGGATAAACCAGATTGAAGAAATTGGAAATAACAAAGGAAAAACATTAAGAGAGATGAAGGCATTGGCCAGGGACAGAAAAGATTGGAGAAAATGGGTACAGGAAGAGCTCCAATCCGATGTCTGAGAAGGCATAGGGATAAGAGGACGAAAGGAAGAGACTTGTAGGTACTAGATGATACTGAGTAATTGAGGACGTTCGCAGTCTTCTGACAATGACAGAACGAAGAAGATTGGCTGTCCAAATCATAAGTGTCTGTTGAATAAATGAATTATTAGCAGTTCAAGAATAGGCTGGATTTCATGAAGAATCTTGTAATAGAGCTCCAGTATTATGGTTATGTTCATCCAATAGAGGTAGAGAATTGAGCAGTTAGATTTTTTGCGAGCACAACTGATAATGTGAATGTGTGAGGTTATTCAGATGACGATAACTTGAAAAGTGGATGCTGGTAGGAATCATATAAATTTTGAACCAAGCAGTGAATTGGGAATGGGATATTCAATGAATCGAATGAATCGTGGGAAACAGTGGAAATTGCGACTTGTTTGTTGGGTGGAGAAATGAGCTTGAAGGATTGGAGTATACAAATAACTGCGATGTGAGCACTACCATAAGAAGGGATAAGGTTGGAGTATAGGGGGTCAAAGGCAGTAGCAAAAACTTGCCAAGTTACCAAAATAAATAAGAAATTCCAAATGGCAGCGTGGGTATTTTGGAGATAAGTGTGTTGCAGCATAACAAACAAAATTAAATGTACGTAGCCAACGAAATTAGAATAAACTTTGTTGGATACTTTCAGTTTTCAAAAATAACTATTTTTCTACATACTTTTTAATTTGTTTCTGCATTTGATTCATCACTCAATTATTAAATGAAATGAAAAACCAACAGAAGGAACTATGTTTTTTTCAATGTAGTCTGATATTATATTTAATAAACTTTTTTTGTACAGAATGTTCAATTTTCTCCGATTATTTCAAATAATTTCACCTTCTCTTCACTTTTTATTTGGTAGCGATAATATCAAAAGTCGTCTAATTTGTGCATTGGACCGAATTCGACTAATTGGAAAGACAAAAATGAAAACATTCGGACCGGACACCCAAATAACGCCCGCAGGCGATGCTGCGTTATTGAATGTATCTTAAATTCAATGTTCAAGTTTAGGTAAACCAACGTCACATAAAAAAGTAAAGCGAAAAAGTGATAGGAGATATAAGGAGAAACTTCAATATTAGATGTCCATGTCCGGGAGAATTTCACAGAAGCGGACTCAGATTTAATTTAGTTATATTTTTAATGTTACTTGACGTGATGGGGCTGTATGTTTATCAGTAGAGTAGGCAAGGAGACATCTCCTTTATATCGGCAGGTGTAGGCCAAGACTCACCGAAAACACACTCTCTTATTGACGATAGCTCAGGACACTCGCATAAGAAAGTATCATCTTCCTGTTCACACATCCTGCATAGAGGTGTATCCACTAGCCCCATAGTACGGAGGTGTGGAAAGACAGAGATCCCACTGTTAAACGTAGGTTTTTCCTAGTCATCGCCAAATATTTCTTCGGCGCCAGCTTCCCATGGTCACCCAGGGTGATCCTGGTAAGACTGCATCCTTTGATTCCATCCCATCTCTCAAGGGATTGAGCATGGGTGTAACGTTTGGCTAGTTCCGCAATTGTCGAAGTCATTGGGCCGTGGGTTTCACTGGGTCCTAAAATTTTTAGTCCAGCTGCTTCCCTGACTAAAGAATCGGCAATGCGATTTTCTTTACTCATGTCATGCCCGTGAATCCATCTCAGGATAATATTTTTTATCTGCTGATGCGTTAGCTAAATCTTGTTGGCACTCTAGTACAAAACAATCATACTATGGATGAAAGTTATAAGGATTTGGTAACGGAGGGAGAAACTGAACAGCAGTACCGACCCTCTTTCGAGGAATATATAGATGTTGTGAAACAACCTTCACCTAACAAGGCGGCAGGCCCAGATGATATAAATAACGAACTAATCCAACATGGAGGAGACGCCTTACTGCACAGAATATATGACCTGATAATGAATATATGGACAGAAGAACGCATGCCAAAAGAGTGGAGCATTGGACATATAGTGCCGATCTTCAAAGAAGGAGACCCAACCAAATGCAAGAATTACAGGAGTATAATGCTGCTTAACACTACTTATAAGATATTGACCAATCTAATAAAAATAGAACTAAATAAACAGGCTGTACCCAAATTAGGTCAATTTCAACAGGGATTTAGAAAAGGAAGATCAACGGTAGATGCCATACATTTACTAACACAAGCAATCGAAAAGTGCTATGAACATGACATAGAACTACATATACTATTCATTGACTTTCAGCAAGCGTTTGACTCAGTCAACAGAGAGTGGCTAATATCTGATATGAGGAACATAGGAATTTCAGAAAAACTAATAAGACTAGTGAAAATGACAATGAAGGATGCGATTGCGAAGGTGATAACCAGAGACGGGAATACAGGAGATATTAACATTGAATTAGGTGTAAGACAAGGAGATAGTTTGTCTACAACCCTTTTTAACATAACACTAGATGGGGTGATTGAAGCAATAGGCATAAAAGGAATGATCAGCCACAGCTCCACACAAATATTAGGATATGCCGATGAAGTAGCTTTAGTTACCAGAGACAAAGAAAACCTAGTGAATACATTCAATAACTCAACAAAAGAGGCAGCAAAGAGAGGGCTGGTAGTCAACCAAGAGGAGACAAAATATATGCAAATCTCGAGGAAGACGGACAACGCAGCCACTATAAATATGGGAGATTACACTTTTGAAAGAGTAAGTCAATTCAGATACCTGGGAATAATAATTGATGAGAAGAACAACAGAAGTGCAGAGATCAACGCAAGAATAATCGCCGGAAACAAAGTATATTGGAAGTATCAGAAACTACTAAGGAACAAATGCATCAGTAGAAAAACCAAGATCAAAATTTATAAAGCCGCAATTCGACCAGTAATAACATATGCCGGAGAAAATATGAGACTAACTGATAAAGACGGAGGAAAACTCAGAGTTCTAGAGAGAAAAATCACGAGGAGGAAAATAGGCCCAAAACATATTCCGAATGAAGGGTACAGAAGGCTATATAACTACGAAATAGATCAATGCACATGAATGGTGAAGATATAGTCAGACATATAAAGGCACAACGACTAGGATGGTATGGGCATCTTCGAAGAAGGAATAAGGACGATCCAATAAGGAAAATCGCTGACTGGAAGCCTGCAAACCAGAGACCCAGGGGACGTCCCAAACTCAGATGGGAAGATCAAGTGATTGATAACCCAAAGAAAATGGGAATCTGTGACTGGGGTAGAAAAACAAAGGATAGGAAGGAATGGAAGATGATTACAAAGATGGCGAACTCACGCCGCATGCTGTAGTAAGCAGAAGATAATACACGGACTGATCCACCGTACAAAAAGGATCAAAAGAGCTCAAAACGGGCGGCCTATACTCCGACAACAGGAGTGCCGGCCTATATATAATAGTACTATCCCCGATATAATACGTTGTCTGTTCAAGGCTTGTTTCAGTGCAAATTGTTATGTTTTCGCCAGAAATTTCTTTTCTGGTTAGTTCTTTTGTGACAATTAAGATACCAGCCAGTTCTGTTTGAAACACGCTGGTATTGTTCCCATTTTCCACTCTATCATCAGGCTTAGTACTCTAGAGTAAACTCCACATCCTGAGCCTTCTTTCATTTTTGAGCCATGCGTATTGCATTTGCAGCATATGTGATAGGGCTTTGTCCTTTCTTATTGTACAGGGAATTGGTATGAAATTGAAAAAATTGTTCGATATTATTTGTAGGTACAAAAGCTTATACAACATCAAAGGACAAAGTCTTGGAAAAGCGACGACCACACGTTCCAGTTTTTGCAATTGATTTTGGACAAACGACTTTTTGCAGCTACGCCCTTTTTGGGTCGATGAAGTACAGGTTATGGTTTGCACTTCAACTATTCAACATTCGACTGAGGGACAAACATATATGTTTGCCAACAAGGCCACATCACGATTTTAATACAAAGTGGACGTCAAATTTGTTAAATGAGTTGTCAAATTCAGTTCGAATAGTGTATTCGGATATAAGGGTGTTAGTTATTGTAAAACTTTGTCTTGATCCCGAAGCATTATTTAAATTACTCAAAACTGTGTCAACCATATTTGAAAATTTCATGAATCTGCAACGATCTATTACAAAGTTACAAGTTTTGTTGCCAACATGGGCTATAACACTCTCTTTTTCTCACGTTTTAAATAATTGGCTTAACAAAATTAAATTTTCTTGTATGAAAACATTCTCAACAATAAAAAACGAATTTTTATTACTCTATAATGATCTTAATGAGCATTTTTTCAGGTGTGAAAAGCAGTGAAAGGATCTACACATATGCAAAAAAAACTGTTACACTTTAGTCCGACTCTGCGAAAAAATGTATCGAATTGGCTCCCGTCACTTACGCTCAAATTTTGTGTTCCACTAATTCGTATCCTCTAAGCACATACCAATTTAAATAATAACATTTTTTTTTACTTTTATATGATCTAGTATAAATATAATCTGATTTTGAGTATCAACATCAGTCAACAACCAGCTTCATTAGCGAAATGATCATGTGGTTACCCCGTGTAGTATTCGTGGTGGCCCTCTTGGCATGTTCTCTAGCCGAAGATTATAAGAAAAACAGTGATAAAACAAATTTCAAAAAACCGTCAGCTAAAGACTGTGATAACACATTTTCGGTGACTTGTTTGAAGTTAAATTTCGTCGGATGGGTGGATAAACTGAACGAAAACGAAAATTTGAATGTGCTTCCTGGAGTTACTTTAGTGCGGGAAAATGTTAGTGCCAATATTAACAACGCGGAAGTTGCTGCTGATCTTGCGAGGGAATTTCCCAATGATCCAGACGCTAGACTTGACGCTTTTATTCTCAAAAAAGTGCAAGGGTTCCTCGGCAGTCACTCCATTAAACTGAACTTTCCCTCAGAAGAACCTGAAGGTGAAAATGAAGTAACAAGTCGTAAAAAGAAAAGTAAAGGAGGCGGCATCGGAATGTTATTAGCCGCAGGTGCCATGATGAAAAGTACTTTATTAACCATAGGCTTAGGAGCCTTAGCAGCTCTTGCTGGTAAAGCCTTAATGACTAGTTTGATAGCTCTTGTCTTATCAGCTATTATTGGTCTCAAATCTTTAACTTCGGGTGATTCAAAAACTACTTATGAAGTTGTTTCAAAGCCGGTGTATACTCATTCCAGTTCTCATTCATCTGCACATGAAGATTATCATCATGGAGGACATTCGGGTTATGGTAGAAGTTTTGACACGATGCCATTGCCGCTTGGTTTACAACCAGGATACAAGCCAGCTTAAGACTTTTAGAATGTATTTGTTGTAATTTATTTATTGTTATAATAAATTATTTATTTATTGTTTTAATTCAAAATATATAAGTGTCTTATTTAAAATTTTCCGCAAATGGAACAAATTTAGGATTGTTTACGTTTGAAAATATCCAAAAAGTTTAGCGAAAATAGTCTTAAATCACCAAACAAACCTTATTTCCCAATTTCGTCCTTATTTGTTCTTAAGGATAATCCCAATATCTAGGGGGGCGTAATTCACAAAAATTGAGTTCTGAATTGATACCTTTTTTGTTTTTCATCGCTTCATACATCTCCCTTATTTTTGTACTCATTTCTTTCGTCATATTCCGTTGGAGTGACAAATAGTAGTGTCCATGTTCTTTTCATTTTAATCCAAATCATCTGCATAACATCTCAAATTATTCATCTCTTCTCAGATTTTCTTCTAACAAACGCTCTCTTTCTACCATGTTGCTCTACCTCGTATATAATTTTGAAAGTCTTATAATTAGTTCACATTTTGTGGGTAAATTATGTGTAACTTATCACTCTTACCATCAATTTAATTATCTTACTTGTAAGATTTGTATCTTGTTTTACATTCCATGCTGTTATTTCCAATCTCTTTTGAAAATAAGTTAAACTAATTACACTATTTATGAATAAATCATGTTTTTCTCAAAAAGTAAAAGGCTTCCAACTAATTTCATACGAAAATTGCAGTCTAATGAGCTAATTATTGTATGTTTTTTGTTGTCTCCATATTAATAAACATGTGTTATAATTTTAAAAGCATCGTAAAGCGTAAAAAAAACTTCTTCATTGTTCGTATAATGTTATATCTTTGCAACCAAAAACCTTCCAAATATATCCGACACTTTTTATCTTATTTTGTGTTGGATATTCACTACAATATTCACAGTTTGCAATTCTTCTTGCAACTTGCAGTATTCTTGAGGATAATTTGCAACTTTAAGGTATTATATCCAATATATTATCAATCTGGCTCGATTTGTATTGCTTTGGAATTTAATGTTATCTTGGAAGTAACGCTTCAGGCTTTGGAACGATAAGACGATGAGGCTTCGATTCCCTCAGCCAATCCTGTATCAGTTTTTTCATAAGTTATTCTTATAGTAGTAGACTGAAGTAAAGATTGCTCCTCACTTTGCTCCTTCCACATAGTGAAGGACAAAATAGGTCTTGGTCTTGCAGTATCTTAACACCCGAAACCAAGACCAAAATGTGTATGCCTGAAGCAAAAATTGTATCTTTTGTTGTGAATAAGGTACCCACTTTAACTATAAATCTTCCTCATCTCTACGTTTTTGCAAGGTTGCTACATCCATGTCCATCAATGTTAATGGTGAATGTGGATGTGGAGGGCAAGCCTGTAGGTGAAAAAATAGGCAGATTCACTCCCAAATCCTTGTGAATTTCCCAAAACGACATTAGTAACAGGTTATATAGGAAAGACCAAAAGCATCACCGAATTTAGAAGAAGGTTGATATATAGATTAATATAAGCCAATAATGTGACATGAACTCCCAGAGCTTCAACAGAAATTATGGGTAAATGACATTCTATGTGATTGAATAACTTTGTCACGCATACTCTGGTGCAGCTCTCAGGCATTCTATGGAAAGTAAATACTGTATTTCAGGCATAAATATACGATATCAACGGTGTTTGATATGAACACCAGAAGATCCTTGTTCTCTCCGACAATCAGGCAGCACTAAAATCCTTAGCATACCACAGATCAGGTCCAGACTTTTTTAGGAGTGCTAGGGCACGGAGGTATTGTGGGAAATGGAACAGCAGACATCCCAGTGAAGATGAGGGAAGGTATATCATAAACCACAGTATATAAAAAAAAGTGCCTGAGCAATGACACAGGAAACTTCTGGTCCGAATACTCGAGAAATATTGAACCTCAGTAGGAGTCAAATGAAGAAACTCACTGATCAATCCACCTAAAGCATTATTGGCATACCTATGGATGTGTATGAAAGCTTTAGTAGACATTGTCATCGAAAGTATTGACTCCTTGGGCATATAGCTCACCCTAGAGTTGATTTCTCCAAGAATAAACTTTTAAAAATACTATATGATAAGATCAACTAATCTTTTTGGAACTTTAGTTCTTTACGTAAGGTTAGGTTTGAGCGACCGGGGGTCGCGACGCGAAAGATCTGACCGTTACGTTACGTTAAGTTACGTTGCTTCGTTATGTGCCTTGCTTGTGTGCGTGTGCTCTCTCCTGAGTCTCTCTCTCGTTTACGAAGCAGCGATTCATATGCTTCGGCCGGGAATCGGAGCCGGACCGCCCGCGTGGAAGGCGAGCATTCTACCACTGAACCACCGATGCTACATTAAGATTCTATGCAAAGCTGGTATTCGCAGTGCTGGTGATCCACTTGAATTTGTTCGGATAAATTTTTACTATTATTTCCATGATTTTTTTTGCGCGATTGATCTTTTTTGTTTATTTACAGCATCGGTTGTCAGGACGGTAGGTTGCGTTTACTGGTTTCTAAGATTAACACGTCGGTAAGTGATTTACTTACCGTTCAGACGTCGAAAAGTAATAAAAATCGTTCATTCCGAAGAAATTTTAGTTATTTTATTCGGAATTTATTCCAATACGATCGCGCAAAAAATGGTATAAGCATCTCGAACGTTAAGGGTAATTACAACGTTTGCATGTAGACTCCTCTCGTAAAATTGGACAAAATGATATGAGGATTGAGGGGTCTAGCACATTTACTTTTCGAAATACAGGGTGTTGAAATTTTGGAAATGTTTGAAAATGTTTTGTCGTTTTTGTCGTTATTAATATCAAGCAGAATAATTATTTAAAAATAAAATTAACAATTAAAAAAAAAGTTCTTCACGGGGAATCGAACCCGGGTCTACCGCGTGAGAGTCTGGTTTGCTTACTACTCGACCACCGAGGAATTTGCAAGTTATTTATCTATAACGTCAAATGTATTACATATTATTATTTTTTGCTTAAAAGGAACTAAAGTTCCTACCGTGTGTCCCGCGACACGTTCTACCTTTTATTGAAACAACGAAACCAAAAGTACAGAAAGCCAAAGTGCTGAAGTATCGAAACTCGAAATCAGAACAAATCAATTGATGCTGTGATGTCAAGTTTAATAATTTTCAGAAGAAGTACAGATAATAGCAATTCTGTAATACTACTTGAATGATAATATTTCACGCAATATCCTTTGCAACGATTAATTTTTGGTACTGTTAGAATAAGAGCTATGCTAAAATAGTAAAAGTTTCAGTTGGTTGTTACTATTTAGTCCGTCTCTGATTGAAAAATGTATCGAAACGTCGCTTGAGCACACAATTACTTTGTGCTCCACTAACTCCATTCATCTCAGTACCGGACAATAATTGAAGTAATAAAAACAAAATCATTTTTTTTTCTAAAACGCTCAACTATAAAAGTGAATCGGTATTAGCTATCTACACCAGTCAACTTCGAGCACTTTAAGTAAAACAATGTGGTGCGTTCGTTCAGCCCTCGCGATTTTGTTGATAACATGTTCTCTAGCGGAAGAACAAATACAAAAGAGTGATAGGAGTGATTATAAGCGATCTTTGGGAAAAGACTGTGAAAACGCTTATTCGACAACTTGCTTGAAATTGGACATTGTTAGTTGGGTGGATCGACTCAACGAAAATGAAAACTTCAGTGTTTTCCCGGGAGTTTCTATTGTGCGGGAAAATGTTAGTGCTCGAGCAAATACGGCGGATATAGTATCAGACCTAGCTAGGGACTTTCCTAATGATCCTGACGCTAGGCTGGATGCATTTTTAATGAGAAAAGTTCAAGGATTCCTAAGCAGTCATTCTGTCAAACTCAACCTCTTCGATCAAGACAATGCCGAATCTGCTCGTAAAGGAGGCGGTGGTGGCGGCGGTGGAAAGAAAGGAGGTGGAGGAATGGGAATGATTCTCGCCGCAGGTGCTATGATGAAAAGTACTTTGCTAGCTTTAGCTCTTGGTGCCTTAGCTGCACTTGCTGGAAAAGCTTTGATGACAGGTTTAATTTCTTTACTGCTGTCAGCCATTATTGGGCTTAAATCTTTATCTGGAGGCGGTGGGAAGACTACTTATGAAGTTGTGTCGAAGCCTGTCTATACTCATTCCACGTCACATTCCAGTGGACATGAGGATTACCATCATGGAGGAGGACATTCGGGATATGGTAGAAGTTTTGACATGCCCTTGCCTCTTGGATTACAACCAGAGTACAAACCAGCATAATGTTGATTTATTTAATTGTTGTTATTTATTTTTGTTAATAAATTATTTATTTATTTCTCAGATTTTCTTTGATTTATTTTAAAGGTTGATTTTTAATAGCATTTTGGATCAAATTTACTCATATAAGTTGTACTATGAGCAAATAAAAGTAATTCAACGAATATTTAACTTATAAAAAAGCCTTAATGGATACTTGGCTTCAGTATAATAAATTTTTATAAACCAATTATTTGGAAATATAAAAATTATGGGTTTGTCCTTAAGCTCTGATTTGGCTCGAAATAATATCAACAATTTTCTATCCTCATCAATTTGATATTTTATAAAAATCCATAAATATTTCCCTGTACATTTGACGGTAGAACTTTTAGCTAATATAAAATATTGTTAATGCAGACATGCGGTTTGGTTTTATTTAAAGTTAAAGGGGTAAAATTTCAGACATGAAAATCAAGAAAAATTATTACATATTATATAAATATTAACTTTTATGATAAAATTAATAGAAATAAATCAAAATCTTGGAGATTGAATTAACTACCTTCTTACGAGAGAACTATAGAGAATAATAGTTTATTCATCAATTTTAATTCCTTCAGTAGAAAAATTACGTCTCATACTACGGCGCCATCTAGGGCGAGATGTTTGATTCTACCAAAAATAAGTTGTTTCTTTCTATTTAAAGGTTTCTTGATCTTGATCTTGATACAAGTTTTGTTTTACAGGTCTCTGTTATTCTGTAAGGTATTCAAAGGAAGCTTTGAGATAGTAGGTACTAAAATCTACCGAATAATACTGACATCCTTGTTATCATTTTTCTTTATAATTACAGATGTCATATGCTTGAATCTTCATCGTTTAGCGGTGCATGAGTAATGAGTATGCCTGTGAATTGATAGATTTCTCTTAAATACGAAATATGCACTTTTTCTCATTTATTGGCGATAAAATGGAAATAAAATGGTGTGTGAAGCCACCAGCAGCATATAGGAGGCGCAGAGAGAGGCAATGGAGCTGAAAATTTAGAAAACATTGTTTTTATTAATGATGATTTATATTTTTCATTTAGAATTAACTGGCGCCATCTGTGGTTGGTTAGAAATTCTTACGTTTTTTTTGTCACAGTTTTCTTTTCAATTTCATGGAGGTATCTTCTAGTGGAAATTGTTTTTACTAATCCCAATTTTTTCCTTTCTAATCCAGGAGTTCACGCGCCATCTGTGGTTGGCAAAAAAACTATCACGTTTGTTTTGTTACAGTTTTCTTTCCAAGCTCCTGAAGAATTATCCTAGTAGAAATTGTATTTACTCACAGAAAATGTATTCACTAATCCTAAATTATTCCTTTTTAATCCAGAAATTCAAGGCGCCATCTGTAGTGGGCTATCTGAAGGATTCTTCTAGTAGAAGTTTCCACTAATCTTAATTTTTTCCCTGGCTCTATCTGTGGTTGGCTAGAAAGTATCACGTTTGTTGTGTTATAGTTTTCCTTTGAAGTCATCGCAGATTTTTTTTAGTAGAGATTGTTTTTGATATTATGGAAAGCAGATTCTATTTCTAGGTTTCTGCAATTTTGTAAGGTGCTTTTGTGGCTTAAAATGTTCTTACATGGAGGGAAATAATATCAACCAAATATTTGGGTAAAATTTGTTTTTTTTTTACAAAGATAATAGTTAATTATTTAACAATGTGAGTGCCATATACTTTT